>JACXGM010004235.1:0-38723 GCA_016801145.1 Umbra pygmaea | reverse complement strand
GCATCTTGCAGTTGATGGAGATTTGTGGGATGCACATCCAGGGCACGAAGCTCCCGTTCCACCACATCCCAAAGATGCTCTATTGGGTTGAGATCTGGTGACTGTGGGGGCCATTTTAGTACAGTGAACTCATTGTCATGTTCAAGAAACCAATTTGAAATGATTCAAGCTTTGTGACATGGTGCATTATCCTGCTGAAAGTAGCCATCAGAGGATGGGTACATGGTGGCCATAAAGGGATGGACATGGTAAAAAAATGCTCAGGAAAAAATGCTCAGGTAGGCCGTGGCATTTAAACAATGCCCAATTGGCACTAAGGGGCCTAAAGTGTGCCAAGAAAACATCCCCTAAACCATTACACCACCACCACCAGCCTGAACAGTGCCAACAAGGCATGATGGATCCATGTTTTCATTCTGTTTATGCCAAATTCTGACTCTACCATCTGAATGTCTCAACAGAAATCGAGACTCATCAGACCAGGCAACATTTTTCCAGTCCGCAACTGTCCAATTTTGGTGTGCTCTTGCAAACTGTAGCCTCTTTTTCCTATTTGTAGTGGAGATGAGTGGTACCCGGTGGGGTCTTCTGCTGTTGTAGCCCATCCGCCTCAAGGTTGTGCATGTTGTGGCTTCACAAATGCTTTGCTGCATACCTCAGTTGTAACGAGTGGTTATTTCAGTCAAAGTTGCCCTTCGATCAGCTTGAAGCAGTCGCCCATTCTCCTCTGACCTCTAGCATCAACAAGGCATTTTCGCCCACAGGACTGCCACATACTGGATGTTTTTCCATTTTCACACCATTCTTTGTAATCCCTAGAAATGGTTGTGCGTGAAAATCCCAGATTTTCCCTCCCTGAGCAGATAGTCAGATACTCAGACCGGCCCGTCTGGCACCAAAAACCATGCCACGTTCAATATTGCTTAAATCACCTTTCGTTCCCATTCTGACATTCAGTTTGTAGTTCCGAGGATTGTCTTGACCAGGACCACACCCCTAACTGCATTGAAGCAACTGCCATGTGATTGGTTGAGTAGATCATTGCATTAAGGATAAATTGAACAGGTGTTCCTAATAATCCTTTAGATTAATGTATTTTATGAATGTGTGCAATGCCATCAGTTACAGGGGATCCACACGGAGCCCGATCCCAAACAGAGGCAAATGGCCTGGGTGAGTGGAGTTCCTCTAATTCCTACTACAAAGCAGAGAAAATGTTCATGTGATTGACCATGTGACTGACCATGTGACTAACCATCTTACTGATGATGTTGAATTTATTACTTTCTATCTTAGTCACAGCTGATCTACAAGGCTCCACTCTACAGGCTTCCAGTAAGTCGGTATATTAATTTACCTTGCATATGGACTGTATCTTTTGATTTCTCTTTGAACTAACATCTGACCAGTAACTGAAAAGTGACTAAAGCAAATCACCTATCAGAGAAGATGAACGATCTGTTGTCATAATGTTAAGGAAGACAATTAACTGTCATTGCTCCATTGTCGCTGCCAAAATAAAATGTACATGTATCCCCTGGCTGTGATCCCACCATCAGAGAGAGTTAAATTGGAAAAACAAATAATATGTATTCTCTATATGTGAATTTTTTTGAATAATACAGTATATACCGGTAAGTGTAAAATAGGATATATATTTCACCAATCAATATATTTTTTGATTAAAATATTATATTTTCTATAATGCATAAAGTGAGAAGTGAAAATGTGCACACACCTGAAACCCAGTGATTTGTGTTTAATACCCCTGCCATAGATGAATCTTCCACTAAATATTTTTATTGCATCGGTTGTCACAAATGCTTAGTGTTGAATCCTAACAGGCGTGTAATCGTGTGGACAGAGCAGTGCATTGACATGTATGGTGTGTGTGTGTTCATGCAATATCTTTACCCATAACAGATTCACCTCCAGGGACACAGCAGACAGTACATGCTGGTAAGCTTCATGGGAGTTTAAGTTCAAACTGATACACACAGCTCCATTTAGATTTATACTTTTGCAGAATAGATTACAATATGCAGATAAGCTGATATAACAATGACATGGCGACTGTTTAACAAGACCACACAGCAAATAGCATATTGCAATTCTCAGAGAACAGACGCTCAAGGGCTCTTTTCTTCCCTCGGTTTTGCTTGCCCTGTCCAGTTTCTGCAGCTGAACAATACAACCCATCTGGTCAGGGTGCTGAAGGTAGGTTACCCCGCTCAACACAAACTCTAAATGTATGCTCTTTCAACAAAACAATGTCTAAAATATTTTGACAGAGACACATTTAATAGAGTAAATTCCCAAGGTATATTTACAAGAGACAAGTTTCATAAAGTGAATTCCTAAAAGATTTTGAGAGACACATATCATAAAATCAATTCCTAAAGTTTTTTGATGGAGACACATTTAGTAGAGCATTTTGAGTTACACTCCACCACTTTCTATTAGAGATACAGTGACTATGGAGTTAAAGATTTGAAATTCACCTTTGAGTATTTTCAATGATCTCGTATAAACAGTTTATAAACAACAGAATTTACATTACACAGTGCCTTAATTTTAAGTTGCCATAAATAGTTGGGCAGACTACCATTATGTACAATAAAGTAATCTTGTTTAACCCTTAATTGCATATCCTAATTGTGATTATTCCCAAAAGTTTACAACATGTAAAAATCCTCAGAGACTGGATTTTGTTAACTCATCTGGTGATGTTCTGACAGTCTTGTACTACAGCTTTTAGTTCCTGCATGTTTACAGGCATTTATGCCTTCAACCTTGTTTTCAGAATGTAAACGACAAGCTCAGTGTGATTACAATGGGTTGATTTGAATCGGTTAGTCTAGAATGTAGGCTCATTTTCCTTCTGATAATCAAATTGCTACCCAAAAACTTTAAAGCCAATTGGTTAAATCTGAGCACACCAGATGAATCTATAAACTTTAGAAATGTTTCTCCTGTGCAAGCGGTTGTATCATCAATGTATCATCAACAGTTTCAAGTTCAAGTTTCGAGTATGACTCACATGTACAGGAGACACAGATGTAATTGCATGTACAGTGAAAATCGTGTGACATGGCTCAGCAATGCAGTTATACTAGTTAAAAATGAAAGAAAAATAAAAATTTAAACAATAAGATATTAGGGTGACAGGAACCTATACACAGTGTGTACATGTAAACACTACCCTCTGAATAAAACGCTGGTGTATAATGAGTGCACCAATTGTATATTGAGTTACACCAATATTATCAATCAATAGTGTTACTGAATGATAATGTGCAGAAGTTGCAGTTACATTACCACTAGTGAATCAATGTCGATACCGTATATACCGGTACATACACCATCCACTTCTGGATGTACACCTATTTAACCATCTAATCAGCCAATCACAAGGCAGCAAGTCAATGCATTTACACATGTAGACATGGTCAAGGCGATCTGCTGAAGTTCAAACCAAGCATCAGAATGGGGAAGAAATGTGATATAAGTGACTTTGAACATGCCATCGTCGTTGATGCCAGACGGGCTGTTTTCAGTATTTCAGAAAGTGCTGATCTACTGAGATTTTATGCAGAAGAGCATCTCTGAATGGACAACACATCAAACCTTGAAGCAGATAAGCTGGTGTCACTCCTGTCACCTAAGAACAGGAAACTGAGGCTACAATTTGCACAGGCCCAGCAAAATTGGACAATATAAGATTGGAAAAATGTTGCCTGGTCTGATGAGTCTTGAGTTCTGCTGCAACATTGTGATGGTAGGGTCAGAGTTTGGCGTTAACAACATGAAAGCATGGATCCATCCTGCCTTGTATCAACGGTTCAGGCATCTGGTGGTGGTGTAATGGTGTGGGGGATATTTTCTTGGCACACATTGGGCCTCTTAGTACCAATTCACCAGGAAGCAGAGGGATACATGCATGTAGGGGGAGACCAAGCTTACTCAGTACACCAGGTTTTTGACATGCCAAGCTATTTCATCATATTTGATGTACCACACATTTGCATTTAGCTTAATATTTTCAGATTTATCTGCCTCACGCTTGACTTGCATTGACACTTCTTTGATCCTCAAGTTGTCAGAAATTGTCTCAAAATACAATTGCATAGCCTAGATTCAAGATTACACTATAGCAGCTCACTTTGCAAGCCAACGTGATGGAAACAAACCTGCCAGAAACTATTCTAAAGTCAAAACTGTCCAAATATGGTCAACACTCTAAAATGGGTGGGCTATGTAGAAAGTGTGCTAGCATTAAAGCTCTGGAAAACAGCCAAAACCGGAAGAAATATGTCACTGTCCAAATACTTTTTGAGTTTACTGTAAATATTTAAAACAATTGTCAAAGTATAATAATTTCACTACAGCTTGTATTTTTTTGTTTTGTACTCTCCTGATTAAGCATACAATAGTCTGAATACGAACTATTTAATTCTACTGTACAGTAGTAAGATGGCAAATATTGTGGCTACAAGATTTCAGGTGACAAAAAGTGCTGTTATACTTAACACTTCAAAGAGGCTGAGGTAAACTCTTGATTCCTGGCGAAAAATACAAGTATAAAACAGTGAGCAGTTAAAAAATGAAGGACACAAAGCTACAGTGCTATGATATTATTCTCAAAATATCGCCGCTTCACAATGTATTGCATTAACACTTTAAGACTACAGGGATAGTTGACTAAAATCATGGTTAACTAGCCTGACTCCGTTATATTGATATTCTAGTCAGAACTTCCCGACCAAAACATGTTGTGTGCGGGGTTCGGGCTGGCATCCAGGCTAATGGTTTACTGTCTGGTCTACAGAATGCCACCCAAGGCAAACATTAACTAGGCCTTTGATCAGTACTTGAACATTTCAGTTAGATACAGTAAGAGGTGTGGCTAAAATACATCTTCCCTTTTGAAGGTGCAGAAAATGTGGAATTGGAAGATACCTGCTGATTTTCATATGAAGCCTCGTGTCAAGTTTCTACGCTACAGATTTCAATGTACAGACCAGAGAAACAATGATCCAGCCCACTAGCTGTACATGTTGTTGTTTGTGTGTGTGTCTGTCTGTTTGAACTTCTATTTAAAGTTAAAGATGACACTGTAAGTAAACATTTTTGCGCACCTGTTAATAATTTACACTTCTACGTTTTATTTTATTCGGATGTGAAAAAGACGGTACTCAATTCTGATGAATACAGCTCACAGAAGTGTTATCAACCTGATGAAAATTCACGTAGAAATACAATTTATTGACTTTGTGAAACCTTACTTTCTAACTTCTGCAAGTACTGTATTTCCCATAAAACAAAACATGATGAATGTTAACCGCCAGTGTCAGAAATTGTATATTGCTAAATGTCTGTAATTGGAAAGTAATCTCAACATTTAAAGTAATGTTTCTTGGAAAATCTAACATAATTGTCAGCATATTTTATGTGCTTTGGAAAAATATTAGTATGATATCTAACTGATTCTTTAACTCATTATTTAGCTATTGTTTATAACTATAATCTTAAATGCAGCAGTTAAACACAAAAATAAAGGTAACACACATTCATCACAGTACAACACCAAGTCAAATAAATGTCAGGGATATCAATCTATCCGGTTAGGAAGCATAAGCGATTGTGAATCAATGTTACCTGTATTGGTGCAAATGAGAGGCGACAGCAAGACAACCCCTAAAAAGGGACCAGTTCTGCAGGTGATGGCCACAGAATATTGCTCTCATCTTATCCTTCTTTGCTAGTGTCCTTGTCATTACTGGTAGCATGAGGTGGTACCTGCAGCCCATTCAGGTTGCACAGGTAGTCCAGCTCCTCCAGGATGGCCCATCCATACGTGTCGTCACAAGGTTTGCTGTGCCTCCCAGTACAGTCTGAAGAGCATGGTGGAGATATTTGGAGTCGGACCTTTAAACGAGGAGACCAGGACAGGGCCGTAGAAGGGCATCAACCCAGCAGCAGACCGGTATGTGCTTCCTTTGTGTGAGGAGGAACAGCAGGAGCACTGCCAGAGCCTTAAAAATTACCTCCAGCAGGCTACTGGTGTGCATGTTTCTGACCAAACTATCATAGACACACTCCATGAGAGTGGCATGAGGGCCCGACATCCTCTAGGGTGACCTGTGCTCCTAGCCCAGCACCCTGCAGCTCAGTTGGCATTTTCCAAAGAACACCAGAATTTAAAGGTCCGCCATTGGTGCCTCGTTCTCTTCAGATGAGAGCAGGTTCACACTGAGCAAGTGACAGACAGTTTGGCAATGGATCACTTATGGTCTGGGGAGGCATATCCTTTTATTGGTCGCACAGACCTTTACGTGCTAGCCAACGGTACCCTGACTGTTGTTAGGTACCGGGATGAAATCCTCAGAACCATGGTCAGACCTCACGCTGGTACAGTGGGCCCTGGGTTCATCCTGTTGCAGGAGAATGCCCAGACTCATGTGGCCTTAGTATGATGAAGGCATTGATGCCATGCACTGGCACTCACGTTCCCCAGAACTAAATCCAATTGAGAACCTCTGGGAAGTTATGTATTGGTGCATCCAGGGGTGTCAGACTGGGGGAAAACCAATACTGATTACTGGGGCCCAAGGAGAGAGAGGGCCCTTGAAAAGTCTGGAATATATTTTATTTGAGGAACATGGGTCAGGACTGCCTATGCATAGGGCCCAGGACCTTGTTCTACACCCCTGGGTGCATCAGACTTCGCCAAGTAGCGCCACAGCCTGTTCAAGAGCTCAGTGCCCTGATCCAGGTCTGGACACCATCTCATCGTTAGCTTGCCCAGATATTTTCAGGAGTGCATACAGGCACATGGGGAGCATCCACACAACAAGTTGCCGTGTTGAAATTCACAGAAGTTGGAACCGTCTGTGACTTCAACTGTTTACTTTGATTTTTGGTGCGAGTTTGAATCCAGCCCTCAATCAATCGGTGATTTTGGTCTCCACTGACCGTTGTTATGTCATTGTTCTCAACAAATTACACAATGTACAGTAAAGATTTGGATCTTTAATATATCTCGTTCATCGAGGCCCAATGTGTGATTTTACCTTAATTATTTTGTGCAGTGTATTATGCATAACGTACAATTAATATATTGCAAAACAACCTTTATTTGAAACAAATTACACAAAATATTGTTCTCATGCGTAGTTAACGTTTCTCAGGCTGTGACATTTTTGTAATGGTGGCAATGGTAAATGTGCTAAAAAATGTAATATTCAGCACATCAACACACTCACAATACTTTATCCATCTCATTTTCAATAAATGAGTTAATTTAAAAAATAACAGTTTGAACAAACTCAAAACACCCTCTAGGGGGCAGTATGTATAACATTTCACAACTCACAAATGAATAACCAAGATTCAATGATACATGTTTTTTTTTTAAAGTATTTACTATAAAAAAGAATCCTCTTTCCTGACAGCCAGATAAGAAAAAAAAAGCATATGATTTCCTATAAATTTACAGGATATTTGACGATACCTGCTATAACCTCCTTTCCAAAAAGCCATCCACATAATGGGATGTTCTGGCAAACAGTGAAGGAATTAAACCAAGGTTATAATGTAATTTACACCATACAAATATTATTTTTGAAGGTGTCAGAACGCTTCTACAACAGGCCAGGCTTAAGCCAGTGCGAATTGATTTGAAGACATGAAAGCTTAAAGTGAACCAAGGCAGACTGGTTATCCACCAGATAACTATTTGCCATTAAGTCTTCTGAAGTGTAATATTTTATTAAAATTTGGTTTAGTCTTCAAAAAGAAAATATTAATTGCCATTCAAAACACAATCTATTATATTACTTGGAAAATAAATATGATTTTTTTTAGTTGTTAGTGTTTTGGATGACAAGTAATAAAAGGGTACTATTATATACACATTAAAACCTCTACAACTACATAGATGATGAAATACAAACAGCATTCCATTTCCAATTATAAAAGAAAAAACTTTTTCTGTTTCAAATGTGAACAAAACTATGTTTTGGTGCAGCGCAATAATTAAAACTATGATGAAGGTAATATCCTTTATGTCAATGAGCGATTGTGCAAGAACCAAAAGAGAAGACAAGATGAATAAAAAACTTTTTCCCCCCATTCTCCAGAAACAGTCAAGCCACATCCCTTTGATAGTAGGTCTAAAAAGAAACAAAGGTACTGTAAAATAAAAGACGCAGACTGAATTGCGTGGACAGGACAGCCACATATACAATTGAATGTATAGAGCTATCCCCCCGGTACAATAACTCTGTATACTTACACATTGAAATTTAACAATACTTGCTGAGCATCGCTTTAAAACCTGGCCTAGTATTGATATATGATTCAGCATTATGAAATTCAATCTGATTGATTTACGTCCACCAATGTGAATTCAACCATTCAAAGATTTGAACAAACCATGCCAATAGAACATTTGGTTAATTCATATCAAGCTAAATTATTTCACTAGGTAGTTTAAGCCTTGAAATTTATGAAGCTCAATAGCCAATCGAGAATAGTGAACACTATAATAAATTGACTTTTAACCAGGTTAAGTTTTAACAATCTCCACATGAGCATAGTAAAAAACAACAAATGTAGTACATCCCTTTCTAGGACTGTTCGGACTTGTCAGGCTCTGCTGGCTGGTAGTCGGGGGTAAGGAGCGAGATGGTCGGGTCTTCTTCAGGGTCTTGATCCTGGCTGAAATATGAGTCTCCCTCAAGCTCCAGCAGAATGGGGAGGTCTGCCCCACAATGCTCAGGGGTAAACTGGTCAGTCAGTAGCACTGGTTGAGACGTGTATTGGACGAGTTGCTTTCCTGGTTTGAAACAACATATGAAAAATGCATAATTATCCTTTCTTGCATTGAAATGAATACTTATGTCGTATTACCAACCTGTCGTGTGCACATACAGCAATGACGGGCAACACAACTCATAACATTTCCATATTCAATGGAATAAAACTAACTAGAAGCTACCTTTGGCAATGTGAATAAGTTTTGGGTAAGCCTGAAATGTGGGCAAAACTAAAGTTAGGGTGAAAGGAAAGTTATGCAAATACTCAGCAATTGAAAAAAACTGAGAATTAATATTGCTTCCAAGATTTCCTGGATTTGCACTGACATTTTACTATTACTGCCTAATAATCGCTAACACTAACAATCGCTAACTCTAACTAACAATCGCCAGGGGCGTTGGACTGGGGGTAAAACCAATACAATTACCAGGGCCCAAAGGGAGAGTGGGCCCTTGAAAAGTCTGGAATATATTTTATATATATAACATGGAGGCCCATCAGGACTGCCTATACATAGGGCCCAGGATCTTGTGCTATGCCCCTGACAATTGCTAACACTAACTAACAATCGCTAACACTAACTAACAACCACTAACACTAACTAACAACCACTAACACTAACATTCTGCCAGCTTAAAAAACTAGAAAGTGCTAGTGAACAGAATCACTTACTATGGTATTACTTCACAGTGCAAAATAATAAAAGCAGGTAAGAGTACCAGCAGTAGGATTAAAATTAAGTGAGTAGAATTCACTTCTGAGTTCTTGATTTATTTTTTACCTGTGTAGCTCTCACTCTTCTCAGCCCCTTTGGGTGGATCTGATGAAAGCAAATCCTGGATCTATAAATACAGAGCGCCCCAATGTTAGACACGTTCAGTTTAATGTGATTAATGTAATATAAAGAATAAAGAAAACAGAAGTAAACAGCTGAAGACTGCCTGCCGTGGAGCAGTGGACCAACTTACACTGTCAAGGCTCTCCAGGTCAAAGTCAGAATTAGGCATGGAAGAGGAGAAGAACTGAAAGACAAGAAGTGGTATATGTAAGGATTATGGTGCAAGGGGGTGTGGTCAATAGCCAATATAACACACCTAAGAGCTGTTCTCAGCCACAACATACTACAGATGTTTAGGCACCCCTGACAATTTTCATGATTTTCATTTATAAATTATTGAGTGTTTGGATCAGCAACTTCAATTAGCTCTATCAAATAACTGAAGGACACAGTAATATTTTATATTGGATGAACAGAAATGTGCAATATGCATCAAAACAAAATTAGACCGGTGCATACATTTCGGCACCCCAACACAAATATCACATCAATATTTATTTGAGCCTCCTTTAGCCATAATAACAGCCGCTAAATGCTTCCTATAGCCTGTAATGAGTGTCTGGATTCTGGATAAATGTATTTTGGACCATTCCTCCTTGCAAACATCTCCAGTTCAGGTAGGTTTGATGCTTGCAGAGCATGGGCAGCCTGCTTCAAATCACCCCACAGATTTTCAGTGATATTCAGGTCTGGGGACTGGGATGGCCATTCCAGAACATTGTACTTGTTCCTCTACATAAATGCCAGAGTAGATTTTGAGCAGTGTTTTGGGTTGTTTTCTTGTTGAAATATCCAGCCCCGGCATAACTTCAACTATGTGACTGATTCCTCTACATTATTCCCTAGTATCTGCTGATATTGAGTGGAATCCATGCAACCCTCAACTTGAACAAGATTCCCAGTACCGGCACCTGCCACACAGCCCCACAGCATGAGGGAACCTCCCCCAAATTTTACTGTAGGTAGCAAGTGTGTCTTGGAACGCTGTGTTCTTTTGCTGCCATGCATAAGACCCCTTGTTATGAACAAATAACTCCATCTTTGTTTCATCAGTCCACAGCATCTTCTTCCAAAATGGCCTTAACAAGAACTGTGCCTGTGGTCTTCCATTTCCTTACTATGTTCCTTACAGTGGACACTGACAGCTTAAATCTCTGCGATAGCTTTTTGTAGCCTTCCCCTAAATCACAATGTTGAACAATCTTTGTTTTAAGGTCATTTGAGAGTTGTTTTGAGGCCCCCATGTTGCCACTTTTCAGTGGAGACTCAAAGAGAACAACAACTTGCAATTGGCCACCTTAAATACCTTTTCTCTTGATTGGATGCACCTGTCTATGAAGTTCAAGGCTTAATGAGCTCACCAAATCAATTGTGTGTTTGTGTGTTCCAATGAATCAGTGCTAAGTAGTTACAGGTATTCAAATCAACAAAAGGAAAAGGGTGCCCAAATTTATGCAACAGTCTAATTTAGTTTTGATGCATATTGCACATTTTCTGTTAATCCAATGAACCTCATTTCACTACCGAAATATTACTGTCCTTCAGTTATTTAAAGATCAAGATAAAATTGCTGATCTAAACCACCCAATTATGTAGAAAAGAAAATCATGGAAATTGTCAGTGCCTAAACCTTTGCATACGACTGTATAATAGCAATATATCACTAACCCCCAAGATGCCTTTTATTATAAGCCAATTACCAACTAAATTAGAACAGTAAAAGGACATGTGATGTAATACCCATGGTATATGGTATGGCTATAAGCCAATTGGCATTCAGGCTTATAAAACAGTATACTCTGACAGTGTTTTAAGTTGAATAAAACCCCACAGGAATTCCAGAAGACGATTAAAAACTCTAGTGTCATTTTCAATCTCCTTAGTCAGCGTAATCCCACTCACACCAGGCTGACCAGATGTCCTCACAATCGCTTCACAACATACCCTCTCACGGAACACCATCCCTGGCACAGTTTATTTGACCATAGCTTCTCACCCTGGAAATGCCTCAGTGTATTATTGTTGGGTATTAACACCTGAGACGGATATCGATAGGTCACAAACCGCTCCAGGATATTGGACGACTTACTTCAAACAGCGTGGAGGAGTCGAAATTGATGGACTGCGCATTTAGGATTGTCTGGAGGTTTTCCAATCCGTTGTCAATGCTCTCCAAATGGTCGCTCAGCTCATTCCTACACCAGAAAAAAAACACCAAAATGGTTCAAATCTATCCAGATAACCACCAAACACACGGATTAAAGACAGTAAGCGGTTTAAAACTCAAACTCATTCCTTTTGAACAAAAGAAGCCAGGAACTTGTGAAAGGCTGCCTATAGCCAACAGTTCAATGGGACAGCCAAATGAAAAGCCACTCGCAGACCTTTGACCTAACTGAAGGTTAGCCTTTGAAAGGGGTTTGAGCAGAGCGCAGTTAGAGATACGCCTGGAAATCAAGCTGAAATCAACTGTTGTTACTTTCCATCAAGCCCATGTGTGTTCCAATGATTACTGATAGCATTTCATAGTTGTTAGCATTTGGTACTGAGAAGTGCTACTGTAGAAACACATTATAGCCCATTACACTCAGGAAATACATCATTATTATTACTACATTATACAACATTTGCCAATAATATTATGATTTTATCCAATATTACTGCTTAGTCAATACACAAATTATTTGTCATTTATTACACAGATCACGCAAGGGCTTGAGAGGGTGGCAATGTCAACCAAGAGTTCTGCAGGGCAACACAACAGGGTCTGCAGGCCAACAGAAATGCTAACCCTGGGTGAGGTCTGAGGTGTAGAGATGAGGAAGAGGGTCTGGGGAAGAGGCGAGAGACCTCAGACATCTGTGGAGAACTGAAACGACAGAAGCAGACATAGCTGGAGACAGATGGAAGCAGAGCACCACACTACAGCTCAGAGGATGATTTAGGCAGGGCCGGCTCTAGTCTTATGGAAGATGCAGGGTGTATTTAAGAGCCCCCCACCTTGTGGCAAAGAAAAAAACAACACAGTTGGTACGCGTTCCTCTTTTATATTGGCATTTAGCAGAATCTCTAATCCAGAGTGACTTCACAGTAGTGTGTTCATACATGTTCATACTTTACCTGTGTGGGAATCGAACCAATAACAGTGAATTATTTTTTGCCGGGGAATTTTTGGCCAAAACAACGTCAATGACTGATTCAGTGATCAAGGGCTGAAAATATTCATGCAGGAAGTCTACTTACCAGGAAGTCTAGACAGGAATCCTAACACTTTCAAAATGTTGTCACTAGAGAATTCGTATTTAAAGTGATTTACACTAGTATATGCATAACATTTTTAAACCAGCCCCTCACTGGGATTGAACCTACAACCCTTATGGTAAAGGTGCAATGCTCTTTGCAACTGAGCTTCACTCACGATTGAACACACAGGGTTCCTAGTTGCAAGGAGTTACTAAAGCTTGATGAGGCCAATACAACCAGTGTTGGGGAACATTACGTTCAAGAGTAACCGGTTACTTTACTTAGTTACTTTTCCAAAATGTAACTACATTATGTTACTGTGTTTCTTTGTATTGAAAGTAACTAATTAAACTACTTTGAGTTACTTAGGATTCTTATCTAGTTCTAGGATTAGTATCATACAATACTCATTGGACAAAAGTATCAATAAATTAACCTTCCCAATTATGTAAATGATTTCAATCAAGTTTAATGGTAAGTTGATTAAGAAATAATTATTATTTACAGGAACAACCTGGGAGCATTTAGGGTTAACTGTCTTGCTCAAAAACAGAATGATAGAGGCTTCACCTTGCTAGTGTGTATGTGTGGGGGGAGGTTAAACACAGGCCCTAAACAACTAGGCCACCTTGCCCCCCCTAGATAGTGATTGCCTGATGATGTCAGGTGCAGAAATGTGGTAACTACTGTCTCTGGGCATGATCGAATTGACCAATTTGATCAGTCTATTTCTGATGAATGTGTGAGTGTTTGTATGTAAAACCAATTTCATCTCAATATCTGAGTATATTACCAAATTTAACTAAAGAAATACAGATAAATTAAATGAATTGAGTTACATACAATATGCAATGGGATTTGACTCCTAGTAATGCTACTGTAATTAATGGAGACACATGGAGAATACATTGAGCAGGCCTGAACCAGAAATATCGAGTCTGAAGGGTAAAGTTTAGATCTGTTGGGTGGCAGAATTATAAGCACAAATACACACATTCTGAGTGCATGTTCCTTGAATCCTTGCACACCTTTTGCATGTAAAAAACAGGTGAAAACAACCATAATATGCATTCTCATTGCCTGTTAAAACACATTGAACGTTTGCTGTGACATCATGCACAGTTTTAAACGTGTTTATTGGAATAACTGGCTAATATATAACTTGTAAATGACATACCTCCACTCGTTGTAGACGCCATAATAATAAAAAAACATTTTGGTCCAAAACGTTTAAGTGAGACGAACGAGGACAAGCTTTCCATTTTCCGCCCACTCAACAGGCATTTTGCACCTAATGCACAACTCACAGGACATGTATCCTCCCTGCAAGGGCTGCTCGATTATGGAAAAAATCACAATCACGATTATTTTAATCAATATTGAAATCACGATTATTTAAATCGATTACTCATTGATTTTGGAAATTTGCATTTGTTGATTTTGAAAAACAGTGAAAATATTCTGACGTCAGTAGCGGGTGCATTTTTTAAACTTTTTTGAGGGTGACCAGAACACATAATGCGTTTGAATATTTGGATTTGATTAGAAAGCAATGTCTTAAAATTATAATTGCAAATAAGTTATTTATATTTATTATATTAAATAAATTAACACTTCCAAACATATCTTATTTTCTATTTTGCCTGCAGGTTTTTCATGTGCGCACGATCACTGTGCTTAATTAAGTCTGCTGTAGAATCGCAAACCGCAGTTTAAACAAACTACTGAATAGAAGTAACACGAAGCCTGGCTCTTCAGTCGGTAGAATAATTGTTCAAAAGTAATACATGGCTCTACACTACACCTGTGCTAATGAAACCAAGAACGTGATTAACTGCTTAATTTTGTTGCTTCAGTACTGATATGCGCAATCTATTACTAAAGAAAAATGTTTAATTAAAGTAAACAACGCTGCAAGGACACAAATAAAATATCCTAAACAAGACTCAAATAGACAAAGCTGATAAGCTAACTAACAAAGGACCTGCGTTGCTGTGAGGTAAACTCATGGAGCTGCTGCAATCACCTGTAATCAGGGTTCAAAATGAACTTTTTCATCCACCAGCCAAATGGCTAGTAAATGTTAAAATTTTATTTATCTACTCAATAGATTACTATTGTTTTTTTGGCTGGTGGGTAAAGAAAGTTTACCAGCCACCTGCATATTTTACCAGCATTTGGCTGGTAAATTGAGTTAATTTTGAACCCTGTCTGTAATATATAAAATAATGTAGCCCATAGATCAATACTCTGCCTTTGTCGCCACTTCTGCACAGCATTTCTCATATAAAGCGCGCAGAGCAACTCTGGTAATGTGATGGCGAGATGGCAAATTATAACGCTTGTCCAAAGTGTGCAACAACATTCTATAGAGCGGCCGTTCTCAACTGTGCTAATGGGGCACACATCTTTGGCTGAAAGTATGCAACGGCATGTGTTATTTTTTGTGCCTGCGCAAACGATGGATATGGAGTTACACTGTAAAATGCGTCTTTAATAGACGACTGAGTGAGTTTCACTTTCGGTTTCAGGAGGGACAAAAGTGCGCTTGTGTCATTCGAACACAAGAGAAAAATAAGAGTTCTTAGAAAATCGTTTTTTCTCGATTACACTGTTTTTGTGATCGTTAGGAGCTGAAATTGAAATCGCGATCAAAATCTGATTAATTGCACAGCCCTACTCCCTGCTTTTTAGTTTTGAAATAATGTCAATATTTCTATCTGTTACATTGTAGGCTATGTATTCTTCCATTTCGCTAACCTCCCAACCGCATAACACATTACAATTTAAGTGGGAGATCTCCTTTTTTTTTTATTGGCGTGTAGGCGCACTAATGGAATATGGATTAAAACTATCAACAACGGATAATAAATTATTAACTTGTGTTCCAAAACAGAAAAGGTGAGAATGTAAATGTAACTACTAACTAATTACTTGAATTGTGAAATTGTGTTTTTCCAAAGAAAATAGTCGGACTCCTACAAACACTGAATACAACCTTAAACACTTGAAACAAAAATGGTGCTGTCTAATTACGGACCATCCGTGGGACCACTGTCTAAGGAGGCTTAGACCAATGGGCCTGTAGGGTTAAAACCAATCTATGTTTCCCATCTTTGTGTAAGTCTGTTCTCTCCAATTACTCGATGGGCCATATTTTAACGATCTAAGCGCAATCTTTTGCATGTTTATATGCTGCTGCGCTTCCGTCTGTGTGCAACAAGCATAGTGTGCATGCGCCTAGGTGCATTTGCTGTTAAGATTTGCTATTAAAATAACAATGACATTGACTTTAGACCAGGCTTTTGTTGGTCAATCACTTTCTGATGCCTCAAGATAGCAATACACCCAGAATTATCCTGAACACACCTCCCTGTTAGACCAGCATGCCCATTGGTGCAAAAATGGGCGCAGGTGCATTTGCTATTTAAACCGCGTCTGTCTTAAACTAGCAAAGACACCTGCTTTCGGGCTTTGTGCTGTGTTGCGCCGGGTGCAAGATAGGGTCCTACATCTTCTAATGATTTGAACTTACTGACAGGATGATAAACATAGGTGTGTACTAATGTTTTCAGTAAAAGGAAACTGCAATTATGTTTATTGGTTGCATTGATGATCGCTAAATGTACTTTGTGGTATTTGTTCAATGAATTAGTGGAGTGTCTGATTTCTATACTTAGAAACCACTCAACCAGAGGCTAGTTGAACGATGGGCTTATTTCACTAGTGTTGGGAGGTAACAGCAGCCTGAACTGTTGGTCAACGCTGGGGTGTGCATCACTAGCTAACCCTTCATAATGTTCTCAAGCGTAAGAGATCCTGGGATGGTAGAAAACAGGTTTAGTGAAGCTAGTGTAATGGAAGTTAATGGTGAGCTACGGTCACACCATGTCAGGGTGTACCAGTGCCATCTTGGTTTTACTCACTTGTCCAGACAGGCGACGCTAAGACACTTCTGGTCCATGGAGTTTGTCGGGACAGGCGGCGCGGCAGGTTCGTTGCTCTCCTGCAGAATGGAGTTAATGAAGGTCGTGGGGGAAAGGGGCGTGTCCACCTGGTCCCCTGATTCCCCACCCACAATCTCTGCAGTACACACTTCTTCCAACTCGGGACTGGACGGTTCCTCCTTAATATGGACCAATGGGCTTGTTCTGAAAACAGCAGGAGCAATTGAGGAGAGCCAGTCTGTTTATCTGGGCAAAGTTGTTAAGAGTCAACAGTTGTTCTAGAACACTTCCACTTCGCTTGACCTGGAAGAACTCAAATGGTGTTTTCCTCATCAGGTCACATGTTCGGGGGACTTTTATCAACCTGCACTGTTAATTTTTCGAAAACTACAAAGAATACAAAAATTATGTTTTAAGACTAGTAAACGTTAGGAACTAGCATATTGAATCCAGTAGCTGAAAACAAACTTAATAACACAAAATACAAACAATACTTAAATAGCAAAATCGACATTTCACAATATCTAACTAGCAACAAATGCATATTAAGGACATATTAATAATTAGTATTTTCAGAATTTGGTTATAATGTCCCTGTATTCTTCGTGTTCAGTAAAAACACATATACACCCAACCACTAGAGCCCGACAGATATATTGGTGGGCCGATATTACGCATTTTCCAAACTATAGGTATCTTCAATTATAATGGCCAATAAATAAATGTGTGTGTGTGTGTGTGTGTGTGTGTGTGTGTGTGTGTGTGTGTGTGTGTGTGTGTGTGTGTGTGTGTGTGTGTGTGTGTGTGTGTATATATATATATATATATTTTTTTTTTTTTTAAACTGCCTCTGCTGAACTGCCTCATTTGCTGTATATAGTTTATATTTCACTATTGTGGTTATTTTTCAGTACTTTTTTCCAGTCTTGTTTAAAGTTATATTTATAAACCTATTAAGTCTATTAATACTGGTAACTTTTGTTGTTGTTGTGTTTTTGTTCAAATGACTTTAAGTTTCATAACAAGTTCATTTTTAAACTGCATTATCATATTATTTTAGGGAGGGCTCATAAATAACTACAAAGAACTAATGTTAGGGAAATCTGTTTATATGTTTTCATACTTGTTTCTGGATTTATATATATAAATAATATACACACACAAATAAATAAATAAATAATCGGCCTATATATAAGCATATTGGATTTTTAAATCACCAAATATTTGTATTGGTAACGGCCTCGGTCGGGCTCTAACACACACCTACACCCACACAGCTAACCCCGTGGGGACCAGAAAACATAAAAACCCATGTTACTTAACCTTAACCTCAAACCTAACCTTAGTCTTAATCCTAACCTTAACCTAATTTTAAAATTAACCTCACTCTAACCCTAACATGTTTGCCTAAACTTAACCTTCCACTACTGCCTAAACTTAACCCTAAACCTAACTAATACCACCTTCATCTGAAAGTACCCTAAATTGTACCCCTAAACTTAATTGTAACCTTGGCCCTAAACCTAACCTCTAAAACCAGAAATTGGCTTTGTCCTTATGGGGCCCATCAAAAGGTCCTAATATGGGGATTTTTGTCAAGTATTACTATCCTTGTGAAGATTTCTGGTCCTAATAGGATCTGTTAAACCAACACACACCTACACACACACACGCGCACACACGCACACACGCACGCACGCACACACGCACGCACGCACACACGCACGCACACACGCACGCACAAATCTACAAATGAATGGAACGTTACATAGTGCAGCTTTAAATAACAATAAATAAAAATATAAAACAATTAATTTTAAACCAGCTCACTAACCTTTCTTCTATCCAGTCACTGTTGACCTCCACAGGACTGGACTGGGCCAAGTCAGTGACGTCAGATATTATGGGACCGTTGTTAAGAGACGACTCTGACGCGTAGACGGCTGTATTGGTGAATGTAGCGCCCGAGGCCTGAGAGAATCAAACACAGTGACACGAATACTCCTAACAGGATCCGTTATACAACACCAGCTCAAACACACTGCACTTTCCTTAGTCACGATCCAAACACCACACCTCCCACAATGCATTAACTGAACCCCTGAGGGGGACGTCCTATTAAATAACTAGACAGGCTATGTCACCATCCTTCAAAGTTACACCATGGAAAATTGCAGTCATTTTGGACAGGGAAAAGTAAATAGCATGTGTGATTCATTTCCTCAGTATAAAGGCAACTAAATGCAGGGCACGTGACACATAAATCATGCAATCAGATTCCTGTGATACAAAACTACTTAAGAGACCTATAAATAGTAAATGTCCCAACCACACAAGCCATCCTCAGTCCTTTACTCTATTGCATGATGTACTGGTGTCTCAACTCTAACTTCAGCTGCAGCTTCAATGCTCAGGCTACAAGACTGTTAAAACATGGCGGTTAAATTTTTTAACAAACAGCTGCCTGCTACTCTGCCTTTTTGCATTTGACCTTTATGCCTCACTTGAAATAGATGCAACGCCTACCACTACACAAAACCCATAATGACTTAACCTAAATGTAGGCAACATTTTTACACTATTCACAATTGATGGAATGACTGTATGAGTGAGGTGTGACGGTATGAGTGAGGTGTGACGGTATGAGTGAGGTGTGACGGTATGAGTGAGGTGTGACGGTATGAGTGAGGTGTGACGGTATGAGTGAGGTGTGACGGTATGAGTGAGGTGTGACGGTATGAGTGAGGTGTGACTGTATGAGTGAGGTGTGACTGTATGAGTGAGGTGTGACTGTATGAGTGAGGTGTGACGGTATGTGTGAGGTGTGACGGTATGTGTGAGGTGTGATGTTATGAGTGAGGTGTGACGGTATGAGTGAGGTGTGACAGCGTCTAACTCACAGAGAGTGCAGGCGAGGCTTGCAACGAGGCCTGCAGGTGTTCCAGGGAGTACTGTCTGCTATATTTGGGCATGGAGTGGGTGGAGCTGCTATCGCCCAGCATGAGGGGGCTAAAGCGCCACGAAGAGGAGACAAGACGAGTCAAACACACAGCCCTTCACTGGGTCACCATTTTAACACATATAATCAAGGCCTTATTAATGAGTTATTCATGACGAGTCAAACACACAGCCCTTCACTGGGTCACCATTTTAATACATATAATCAAGGCCTTATTAATGAGTTATTCATGACTTGCATTTTTCTTTTCATGCCCAGTACTCGGTTCGACTGCACCAAGGTGACGAGGAACTGGATGAGCTGTAGGGAACAGACACGGTTAGCAGAAAGAGACAGAAATCCAGATTTTATGGTCAATTGATTGCATTTTCAAGATGAGTGGAACCATCAGTTAATAACATACTGGTGCATCATTTGTCTAGTATTGTAACATTATAACTTGTTCAAATATTTTGAACATTATGGTGTTACTTTGAATTTTAACATTATTAACAACCTATATTATCAAACATTTCATTTAAATTTTCTCAAAGATAGGCTGATATGGAGATGGTCAATATAACGTCCTTTATTAAAAAAACAAAATATTGGACTTATTAATTGTGTAATAACCCAATACAAGTGTTATTACATATGAACAATGTTACATACTTGGTTGTCATAGAAACTCCCACTGAACACACTTAGGCACTCACAGCACATTGGTATGTACCGTAAACTGACTTTTACCTTGTTGACAACTTTCTGTTGCTGGGCGTGTTTTTGTCGTAGGCTGGCCACTTCCCTCCACAGGGCTTCATTCTCACTGGAGAAAAAGGCATTACTGGTTAACAGATTAGTTAATAATTCAACTTCATTTAAATTACATACAAAACTTAGTAGGCCAACTAATCTTTTGCCTTCCCTAACCCTAGTCAGCCCCTTCAGGACATGTCAGCCACGCTTGCTGCAAAACGTCATTCCTCCTCCAATGTAGAGTGCCTAATGAAAACTTCGTTTTACTTTACTGGTAAATATTTGACAAATACCTGAGGCAGTTAATAGCCAATAGGTCACTGTGATTATTCAGCCTTTTCAATGCAACCTGTAAAGACGCGGCCCCCCAGCTAGTTCTTATATCCTGGATCCATTTGGTCTGGTTGGGCTGCTTTGGTGTCTGCACTGGTAGGCTCAATCTGATCACATTCGTTCATGGTTTGCATGCAAACGTTACATTTAAATGACATGCCATTGACTCAGGAATGTGTGCATTCCACATGTCCAGAACAAAGAATTCTGGGAACAGGCTAGACAACTTGATGAGTGTTATCTCGGAATGTTACTGTCGGCTCTTTCAGCGCTATCACAACCGAGATGTATTTTAGGTAAATTGGTCCTGCCAAATTAAAAATAATATACAGCTCTGGAATAAATTAAGAGACCACTGCAAGTTTTTCTTAAATCTACCCAATTGAAAACCTCTAGAATGTGATCAAACAATGCCAGGACTGGCATAAGTCACTCAACAACGTGAAAGACTGGTGGAGAGCATGCCAAGATGAATGAAAGCAAATTATTATTATTACACCAAATATTGATTTAGGAACTCTTCCTTAGTTAACACATTGGTATTGTGATGTACACCGATCAGCCAAAACATTATGACAACCTGCCTAATACTGTGTAGGACCTTATGGTATCTGGCACAAAGACGTTAGCAGCTGATTCTTTAAGTCCTGTAATGCCTACGTCCCACTACAGGGCGGCGCTAGAGGGTGTACCCATCTGCAAACTTCCCGCTTGGTAGAATGCCGTACCGGTCTAGCACAGAGAATAAAAATGTAGAGTTACGTCCGGGACCGAAGCGGGCTGGTGGGTGGGGTTACAAACGGAGAAAATCAACAGCCAGAGTTTGTTGTTTTTTTACTTGAATTGACACATTTCCTTGAGGATTCTGAATTAAGAAAAATCCCCTTTATGCACTTATACCATCATTACATACAGATAATGTGGTACAATGATTTTAATCATTTTATATTTCTTACTTTCCTATATCAACAGATATTGCGGCAATCACAGGTTCATCCTTGGTAACTGTCGTGAATTTTAGGCATTGCTTATTATTAAATTAACACTACATAGTGTAGGGAAAGATTATCTTATATGAATTGCTTTTTTCATATTTCTTAAATATCAAGAAATAGGTTTTACAGATTTATTTAGCCTTCTCACTAATAAATTCTACACTACCCCTATTCACTGCCTTAAAAATATCACCAGCCCTTTTTCCTGTGTATTAAGCCAGACCCATTCACAAAACTCAACCATGGAAAATCAACACTGACGTACAATAACGACACGTTGCGGCGTGGTGCTGCTAGGCACGTTAAAGATGTGGTCAGTCGAAAAGCGCAATAAGTTGTGAGGCGGGGGCTCCATGGATCAGAACTGTTTGTCCAGCACATCCCACAGATTCTCGATTGGATTGAGATCTGGGGACATTGGAGGCCAAGTCAACACCTTGAACTTGTTGTTGTGTTCCTGAAACCATTCCTGAATCATTTTTGCTTTGTGGCAGTGCACATTATCCTGCTGAAAAAAAGCCAATACCATCAGGGAATACCATACCCATGAAAGGGTGTACTTAGTCTGCAACAATGCTTAGGTACGTGGTACGTGTCAAAGTAACATCCACATGAATGACAGGACCCAAGGTTTCAAAGCATCACACTGCCTCCGCCGGCTTGCCTTCTTCCCATAGTTCATCCTGGTGCCATGTGTTCCCCAGGTAAGCGATGCACACGCACCTGGCCATCCACGTGCTGTAAAGCAAACGTAATTCATCAGACCAGACCATGTGCCCATTGTAGGCGCTTTCGGCAGCTGACGGGTCAGCGTGGGTACCCTGACTGGTCTGTGGCTACGCAGCCAAATACACAACAAAATGCGAATCACTGTGTGTTCTGGCACCATTCTATCAGAAACAGCATGAACTTTTTCAGCAATATGAGCTACAGTAGCTCATCTGTTGGATCGGACCACACGGGCCAGCCTTCACTCCCCACGTGCATCAATGAGCCTTGGCCACCCATGACCCTGTCGCCGGTTCACCACAAGTACTTACCACTGCAGACCGGGAACCCCCCACAAGAGCTTCCGTTTTGGATAAGCTCTGACCCAGTTGTCTAGCCATCACAATTGCACCCTTTGTCAAAGTTGCTCAAATCCTCCATGCCCATTTTTCCTGCTTCAAACATATAGATTTTAGACAACTTGTTCACTTGCTGCTTAATATATCCCACCCATCAGTGTCATTCACTTTACTTGTCAGTAGTCTTTATGTTATGGCTGACTGGTGTATAAACACTAATTTGAACTTATTGTCTTTGCATTATATGAGGTCTGACAACAATGCATCTTTTGTTATTTTGATCAGTTGTCATTTTCTGCAAATATAATCAGAATTACACTATTTTATATGGAATTTGGGAGAAATATTGTCAATAATTTATAAACTACAACAAATGTTCATTTGACCCAAACACACACACACACAATAGTAAAAACAGAACCACTGATGCTATTGTAGTGCTTTTTTCCAGAACTAAAGATTTCACTTTCTTGTTAAACTATTGTCCAAGGAAATTTTAGATCGTAGCTTAAGCCTTACATGCCGGCACTGTTACAGATTAACGCATGTTAACCCAAAGACCCTTCAGAACACAGATGTGGTTTTAAAAAAAGAGACAAGATGTGGGTGGAAGGAGGTGGGGGTGTCATCGGAGTGTAAAAGGGCCGCATGGAAACGAGTGGTCCTTTATCTGTGTTCCTGGACATAATCATGGGTCTCTGCTGCCTTGTAAAGCTAACCTGCCCTGTAAAAGAAGGCTGCACCGGAAAACCACACTATCTGTGCCAACCCCCCGTAGGGTAGATGGACAGGGGTTTATAGGGGCAGGTGTAGATAGGGGTGCAGTGATGACCCAACCGCCAACCAACCTAAACCCCACCCTAGAACTCCACTAACTAATACCCTGAGGGTTTACTGGACATATGAAAGACACCAGGTAATTGGAAACATACACACAGGTGTGAAAATAACAAGGAATGTGTTAATAGGGCAGAATAGTGTTTTTCTAAGAGAGATCCTGGTCTCATTTCAGTAGGTGACAACCACACTGGGTGATGGGACGGCCGTTGTTCTTTGGGTGACATGTGGAACCTTAATCTATAGATGTGGATTTAAAAGGAAGACTGGGTAGTGTAAATTGGATTAAACGAAGTCAGTAATCTCATTTTCCTACAGAATCTCCTGTTCTATGACGACATTGAGAAGACGCGGAGACAGACATTCGTACTTTGTCAATGGACACATTAAGACAATTGAGTCATAATGGAACCTGCTCTGTGTTGCGTATAATTCGCTTGGGACCAGAGAGAAATCCCTCGGTGGCAATGAAGAGAGCGATGATCCAGCTGGAGAATGAGAGTGCGCACGCTTGCGTGCATTTCAATGCGTATTTGTGTCCTGAGGTAGGAATGTGCACGTGCAGTGAACCCTGCTACAAACACAGTCATCCCAGCTGCCTCTCGTTTTTGAAAACGATGACTAAGAGTCCTGAGTCATTAAACAATTTATACAGCCTCGAAGTGGGGCACATCGAATCCAATCCAGGAGTGGTCCCACATAACAATCGCAATGAACTGGGAACTTATTCCACATTTCCTCTAGACATCTTTAACAAGCCTACAATAATCAGCCTGGGGTAGACTGACAGGATTTATCCATACTTTTTCACTGCTACAAACATGAATCTCAGTCTAAACCACAAATGATTAAGTAATCTCGAGGAAGGTGCCAAGTGCTTTACTCAAGGGCAGGAGAGCAGATTTCAGTTTGAACCAGTTATATTAGATACAGGCCCAATGCTCTGCCTTCTGGTGTCAACGGTGTGATATCCACACATGGAACCAGATATGGTCCCAGCTCACTCAGGGCTCTACACTGATCTGTTTTTATAAGGAGCATGTGTGTCGATACTAAAAACATTGTTGAGCTATCAAAACTAGAATCTTTTTCTAGGCACACTGGTGCGCATAAATTACAGTTTAGGTGCATATGTGAATCAAATGGGTTTGCTGTTAAGCTCTGCCTTAAGAATGATTTAGTTCTTCCACCATGAAAATGAAAAAGCCCAATTCTTCGGAAACTTTTTCAGACTTTTTCCCTGGTATAATTTCTTCAGATTTCTTTTAAAGGTGTCAATATTCCTTACATATATACAGCAAAACCTATGATGTACTGTAAGTACCAGGGTACAAAATTTACTTTTAGAAATATTATTACTAGTGAACGTTCAAATTTTCACAGCCACTCAACAGATTACTATTGTTTTTTTGGCTGGTGAGTGAAGCAAATCCACCAGCCACTTGCATGTTTTACTAGGATTTGGCTGGTAAATGGTGCTAATTTGACCCTGAAGTACTGTACAGGGACATTCCTTGGAGCAAATGTAGAGTAAAGTGCCTTGCTCAAGGACACTTGAACATTTGGCCCACTCAGGAATTGAACCGCCAACATTTGTATTACAAGTCTGAGTATTTTTCCAATTATCTACCCAAAGTCAGGGGTTTAACCCCTCAACTATCACAATCCAGCATTACCTCTTAGTAGCATGTTTAAATGTAATAGTGCTCAGCTTCATTCGTAGTGGTCAGTTTTCAGGTAAACATTTTCCTGGATAGACTTCAAATATAGAAGCAGATTTTGGGTTTTAAGTGTGAACGCATAAGATTTAAGGCAGCTCTGTGGACTCAAACAACATGCTGACTTACACCCCGGCCTAACCGCACCATGTGCATTTTAGCCTCTGACGGGGCCCTAGAAATTCTGCCTAATCACCAGCTTTAAATAAACTGGCTTACGCTGCCTTAATGCAACTCAATATGCTACGGAAGCACTGTAGTGACACAGTGTGCGTATTCGTTAATTTAGCATCATGGTCATAGGAGAATTTCAGTGAAGGAGACAAAAAATCTGATTGTGTGGAAAAGGGAAAGCTACACTTAGGAAGGAAAGTTTGTTGACTCGTTCAAGTTAAAGTCAATTGATTAATCACAATTTTGCTTGGTCCTTGGCAAAAAATGTATATCATAATTTTTATTAATTCCCCCCCCATTTTTCTTCCCTCTCAATTTCCACTGAACCTGCCTTGTTGGCAACTGGTTAGAAATGGTGAGGGGTGCTGAGATGGTTCATCCAACCAAATGTTGCAGAGGCCAGCTGATTCTTTTCACACTGTTCATCCAACACGGAAGCCTTTGATCAGATCACGCACGGGATGATTACGTTCACCAACTATACTTCCGTGATTAAATTTACAGGCGCCTGATCTGCAAACATGGAGTCACTGGAGAGTGACATGGCAAGGCAGATGATTCGGTTTATCTACCCCAAATCCCTGGCAGCGCTATTACAATTTGCGCTGCCTCGTTCTGGAGGTCCGGGGAAAGTTGTAGAACCCATAGTCAGGCTCGAACCACTGACTATTATGACGTAGACTGTTCTGCAATGCAACTTAGCCCACAATTTTTTTTGTATGTAGAGTTGTGGATTTGTGCTCTGCCTCCAATGTTTTAGTTGAGCTAAATAAAATGTTTTGTATGTAGAGTTGTTAAATAAACTGTCCAATATGCGTAAAGATGAATCAGAATCCACGTCGCAAAGTTTAACTTACTGCTTCATGGCGATGATTTTAGAGTCAATAGTCTCTTGCTTCCCCTTGATCTGCTGCACGTTCGTCAGGATTTTGGAGACGTCGTCGGTGCTCATCTTAAGATCTTCATGTTTGACATTCGAAACCTGATGGGTTGGAAGAACACAGCAAACTGTTAAATCAAAAGGAAACAGTTTGAGCCAAAAGATCTATAAAAGTGAGGAGGGGAAAAAATGAAAACAAGCCTTTGTGTAGAATTTGTTCCCAACTTGAACCCTGAGGGGCCGACAGTGGAAATACAGTGAAAACCCATCGATGTTCAGGTTTTAAGCCTGAACTGGTCAGTAGGCCAGAGGTGCAGATGGAAGTGGCCATAAATCAGTGGAGTGAAGGAGGTGGAAAGTGGTGGTGTTTAGGGGTCAGCCAAACTCATATTATGGGCTGGCTGGCCTAGCTTGTGTAATCCCCACATCCCCAGCTGCCAGGCAATGCAAAGGTGCCTAGATTAGCTCAATCTACCCTGGAAGCCGAGGGGATCCGAGTGGATAAGAGGAGGCTGAGCAGGCCCTGAACTGGGAGTATGTGTTGCTTGTTTTAATGTAACTTTTCTATGGGGCATTTTACTGATGTTTTTTCTATGTGAAGTTAAGGCAGACGTACACATAGCAGACAACCATGGGTGGGTTCAACACTCGCCGAACTATTGCAACATAAGCGTCAGCTCGCTCATTGGTTAGGGGGTCAGATATGTAGTTGGAAGGTTGCTGGTTTGATTCCCGACTGTGCGAAATGTCGTTGTGTCCTTGAGCAAGGCAATTTACCCTAAGTTACACTAGGGAAATTTCCCTGTATTTGCCGTAAGTCGCTCTGGATAAGAGTGTACTCTAAATGACTAAAACGTATATGTAAAATGGTATCCAACTAAAACTCTCCCCAAATTAAAAAAATATATGCTTAGCAGACAACAGTAACTGACTTTTATTTGCTTGTGTCACATTGTTCATTGAACAAACAAGTTTGGACCAGAAGTATTATGGAAACTATGAACCAATGCACACAACATGCTGACTTTAAATGCTCATAAAAGTAAAGGTTATTAACCGAACTAAACTACTCTGACTAGGCATAAATTGGCCACATAGCTCTTACTATAGACACAACATCTTGGCAATATGTTAACTTAAATTTTGTCAGGGTTATGTAAATGGTAAATGGACTGCATTTATATAGCGCATTTTTCTGACCAACCATGGCCACCAAAGCGCTTTCCATTGCCTCACACTCACCCATTCATTCACACATTCATACACCGACGGCGGTGTCAGCCATGCAAGGCGCCAGCCAGCACGTCGGGAGCAACTGGGGTTAGGTGTCTTGCTCATGGACACCTCGACACTTGGTCAAGAGGACCCGGGGATCGAACCACCAACCTTCCGGTTGCTAGACAACCTACTTGACCCACTGAGCCACTGCCGCTTTGTAAGAGCATTGATACGGAAATCAGACACATTATGATGGTCATATTTTATTGTAAGCGCTTACATTAGTAACTTTCCGTTTGATATTCTCCAACAGAAGTTCCTGTCCTCGAATGAAGTAGGGATGCTGGAATTCCGTGTCATCCTTCTCAGGCTTCACCAGACCGCCCTGCTCGATGTGGACGACTTTGCGGAACCCGTCTGTAAATAAAAACGTTTATAAAAAAATGTACAAAAAAGTACAAATCAGTTGACATTCCACTTCTAAAGGCCTGCAATAATGTGAACCGCATTGTTTGTGATATTCGCTTAGCTCACTGTGTGCAATCTTATTTTCAACATGGATACATTACCCACGATAAAAAAAGAATATGGATTTGCAAAATAAAAAAGACATATTTACATCCACCGTAACTTCTGACAAATAGCCTTAAGTAAAACTATTGGAAAAATCGATATGTTGAATGAGTAAAGGTAATGAAGGCAAAATGCTAAACAGGAAAAAAATAAGCAAAAAAAGGAAGCTACTTTCAAGACATTTCTTCATGGTATTGCTATGTCTAACATGTTTGTATATATAAATATATATGACAACTCACACATATTGAGCTGGCGTACAAAACTGGCCATGTTATTGTGTTTAAAATACTTGGGAAGCATCTCCTTGGAGAAGCGGCCCTGATCAAACACATGGAAGCTGTTGCCATTCTGTAAAGGAAGAACAATAATAGTTAAAGCTATAATGCACAGTCCTGGTTTACTTTGGCAATGCAAATTATTACAGGTTTTGTGGCATTTAAAGGCAATTCCCAACTGAATTTGTAGCATTTGTCATGAAAGGAAGCTAATCTAGGAAAAGCAGCAAATCTCTAAAGGCCTGAGATGGGATTGAGTCCTCCCGGTTGATGTTAACCTGCTTTGGCTGGCATAGAACGAAGCTTGACAATATCATAAAAATAAAGATTTTTGTAGATTTTACATTTCCCAACTTAGAGAAAGGTCAATTACCATTTTTGTGTCTTAAGGAAAATGTAAAATATACAAAAATCTTTATAAACACTACATTAGGGATGCAGCTATCGATTATTCAAATAACTGAAATTTGATACAAAAAAGGCACAATCATTCAAATAATTGAAATTCGATACAAAAAATGCACAATCATTCAAATAATTGAAACACTAAAAACATTTTGTTTTATTGCAGCACAGATCTCGCTCAAAATTCATATCTGGCAAAAAAAACATGTTCTGCTTAAATTGCACAAACATTATTTAGGCTATATTGACATGGTCAGGATGGCTCCATTTACATATAGTTAATTTGATTATACCATTAATCGATAGCTGCATCCCTACACTACATTATGACTGGATTATCTCTGGTTTATCAAGAAATTATGGCCATTTAGAAACCTTCTAAGGCATATTCAAATTTACTGTTTTTCACTAATGTTTACAAAAATTAAGGACTTGAACATACTTTGATATTTAGTACATTTGAACAAACTAGTCTGCGAAGAAAATGTCAGTGTATTTTATAAGCTCATTGTTACACTGGAAACATATCAATCAATCTAACCTCACAGCGAAAATTGTTCAAAGGAAAAACATTGTCATCATTCACTTTATTCACAAACGTAAAAAGATAAAAAGTCTGCTAAAAATATAAAATGATTGCATCAACATAAAGGGTTTTCTGCTAGTACCAATTGAGATTTTATTAAAGACAGAGAACACAATCTATAAATAGATTAGAGATGTATAATATACATGTCAATTTTCATGCCTAAGCAAAAACCAGTTACTTTAACAGTACAACTCGAAGAGTCACACAGCTGATTGGATAATTATAAAACTGTTGCTAACGCTAGGTCGGTAGCTTTCAAGCATTTACGCACATTTATCATCTCATTGCTGAAGTTGTTTACGCGACAACCAACACACACCCCTTTTTACACACCCCTTTTCATAACCATGCTGTCGTCAGCCAGACAGCTAGATTGAAGCATGTATGTGACTGTGTATAGTTTAGTGATTGTTTTAGTTATTTAGCTACTGTTTCCATGGTTCCCTTAATTGACTAGATCAATTAACTTAAAAAGGAACTCATTAACAATCATTCCCGCGAAAGAACTGCGAATGATTGGCTGGACGGACAACCGCACACATGTCCGGGGTCAATCGCCGCCTAGATTAAGAATAAATGTAGAATCAAAACAATTTAACCAAATTAAGTTTGCTAATTTAACTAACAGAAACACTAACTTTCTCAAGAGTTGTTAGCAAACGTGACTGATATAATCTGGTCAGCAAATTAGCTATGAGTGTTGTGGTTGATCATATCTAACGTAGCTAAGGGATATTATTGTTCAGTTGAATTGCCCAAGATATTTACCAACGTCTTTAGTTTACAGACAACAATCAGTGGCCTACAACACAACCAAGTGTCTAACGTGTCCAGCTAGCAGGTTAAGAAGCATGTCAGCTAGCTCACTCACCGGGCTCCAGCATATCAGAGGATCCGTGTCCGGATCTTCTACCAGAGTCCAAAGTTTGGTGAGAAATGCAGGGACGTTATTGCCAGTGACCACGACCCCGCCGTGAAACTCCATATCAACGGAAATGAATCGCTTCAAAAGTTGAAAAAGTCCCAAAATAATCAACAACACGGGGAGAGAGGAAAACAATTCCAAAACAAAACACACTGTGCTCTTGACAGCTCGATATTTGCTCTAACTCCGTTTTGTAATATTTTTAAATGTTACCTAAAGGCTAAACTTTTTCGAAGATGTAAGAATAAATGACTTATAATTATGAAACAGTTACGAGTGGAAATTTCCATCGAATCGACATAACTACGAACTGCGTAGAGAAAGGCCATTGCACAGGCGCATGGTGGTCGCCATGTTGTGACATCATCAGGAGAAGAAAATATATATATATTTGACACGGCTCAAATGTCAGATATTAATTGCAAAATAATATATTTTACTTAGGAAATGTTTGAAAAACAAATATGTTTGAAACGATAACATATAAAATACGCCAAATCTCACATTTGACCTTTGACCTCAAATTTAAACGTAATTTTAATTTATTAAGGTATGTAAGTCAAATATTGTTGGTAAAAAAATATAGAACTATCTAGAACAATTTTTTGAGGTATAACTTTTGAATCGCTGTAGAACTTGGAAGTTTTTAAAACCAACACTCAACTTTCAACTTTGACCTCTTGCCGGAATCCCACATGTTCGGCTGTTGATGTCCAAGAAGCATGCCTACCGTGAATCTTGAATTACAGAAAAACGGCACCATGAGTAAAGCTAAAGAAAAGAGTGCAAAGAAAAGAGTTGCTGAAGATGACGATGACCAGGTACTGAAGTATTTTTCAAATGTATATTTGGTGAAAGACTAAAGTTTGCTAGTTAGTATCGAATAATCATTTTATGCTAACGTTAGCTAGGCTAGGTCACATTAACTATGAAGAAAAATGTGGATGTGTATAGTAAATCCGACTGTTATATCCTAAGGTGTTGTTTTGTAAATTTTACCATAGCCCTTGATGGTTTATATAACAATGAAGAATTTCCTTTGTGCAGTTTTGAAATGTTTTACACGAGTGTCTTTCAGTCAGTTAGGTACAATAAGAGCTAGATTAAATATTCATCCTGCTGACATTTCTGCCCTTACTCATTAATTTTTGACAATATACATGGGTCAGTTATTTGTTGTGTTTGCTGTTTCAGCTTCCCATATTTGACAAGGACGTGACGGAGAAGGACGATGTGGAAGAGAGTGATGTGGACCTCTCAGATAGCGAGGAGAGCGTTTTCTCAGGACTGGAAGACTCTGGGAGTGACAGTGATGATGATGAGGAGGATGGTGAAGACGATGAAGATGGGGATGATGAAGACGAGGATGACGGTTATGCCATCATTTCAAATGAAAATATGAAGGAGTGCGATAATGCCGAAACATCTATTGAACCTACTGCTCCAGAAAGTAACACATCTAAGGTGAATTGTCGATTTCTGTTACAGAATCAAAATAGAGTTTAAAGGCAGTTTTATTGAGCGCATGCATTTGAACCTGCACTCAGATCTAGCACTACAATGGTAAGTATTTAACGCTGCAAAATCTATTTTATTAATCACATCAGCCAATCATGTGGCAGCAAGTCAATGGATTTAGCTATGTAAACGAACTGAACGTAAAGACGATCTGCTGAAGTTCAAACTTAGCATCAGAATGGGGATCTAAGTGACTTTGAACGTGGCGTGGTTGTTGGAACCAGACTGGCTGGTTTGAGCATTTCAGAAAGTACTGATCTACTGGGATTTTCCCGCACAACGATCTTTAGGGTTTACAGAGAATTTTCAGAAAAATAGGAAATATCCAGTGAGCGGCAGTTCTCTGGGTGTAATTGCCTTGTTGATGGCAGAGGTCAGAGGAGAATGGCCAGACTAGTTTGAGCTGATAGACAGGCTGATTGAAGCAGATGGGCTGCAGCAGCAGAGCGAACAGAAAACTGAGGCTACAATTTGCACAGGCCCACCAAAATTGGACAATAAAAGATTGGATACTGAGGCAACAGCAAGACAACCCCTAAAAATGGAATGGTTTTGAGGGTGTTGGCCACGGACAATTGCTTTCTCCTTATCGTTTCTGACTAATTCTTCAGTTATGCTAGTGTTCTTGTGACTACTGGTAAGCATTAGGTGATACCTGCAGCCCATTCAGGTTGCACAGGTAGGCCATCTCTTTCAGGATGGCACGTCCATATGTACTTTTAGCGAGAAGGTTTAGTGTCTCTTATTTCAGTCTCAAGAGCATGGAGAAGAAACCAGTAGAATGGCCGTTACACAAGGAGACCTGGACTGGGCCGTAGAAAGGCAGCAACCCAGCAGCAGGACCGGTATTTGCTCCTTTGTGCAAGGAGGAACAGGAGGAGCACTGCCAGAGCCCTAGAAAATGACCTCCAGCGGGCTACTGGTGTGCATGTTTCTGACCAAACTGTCAGAAACAAACTCCATGATGATGGCATGAGGGCTCAACGTCCTCTAAAGGGACCTGTGCTCACAGCCCACCACCATGTAGCTCAATTGGCATTCACCAAAGAACCCAAGAATTGGCTGGTTTGCCATTGTCACCTCATTTTCTTTAAAGATGTGACAGACTTTACTTAACAGATGTTAAAGCGTCTGGAGATGCTGTAGTGAATGCTATGCTGTCTGCAACATAATCCAGTATGATGGGTTTGGCGTTGGGTCAATGATAGTCCTTTTTTATGGATGCACGGGTAAATCGACACCACTTTACCTTGTGTAAGGCAGACTTGTTTGGCACGTGTCAAGTTTAAACATAAAACATTTTTTCGTCAGTGTGATGTTGATACAACCTTGACTGTGTTGAGATAGCAGAAAGAAGAAGCTAGCTACACTAGCTGACTAAGAAGAATAGGAAAAAGTTTACTCAAACTAAATGTTAGCTTGTGTTTGACCTTCTCATATCGGCCACTAGAAAAAGGAGAACATTAGCCATTTTCCGATGCCTATTCAACAGCCAAAACTAGGCATGCACAGATATACCACTATTTCATTGCTGATACCGATCGAGTACTGAACTTTGAGTACTGATCCAATACCAGCGATTTAATGCTATGTAATGTAAAACTTGCGTTCAATTAATTTTGCCATTGAAGTCGAGCCATTCATCAGAATCCAATCAGCATAGAGCCCTGTATTGCCCTGCTGGTTTGCTTCTAAAGCTAAGCAGGGTCTGGCCTGGTTAGTCCCTGGATGGGAGACCAGTGCTGCTGGAAGTGGTGTTGGAGGGCCAGTAGGGGGCACTCCTCCCTCTGGTCTAAAGATCTTTCCCAATGCCCCAGGGCAGTGATGGGGACATCTGCCCTGCTTAGAGTGCCGTCTTCCGGATGGGACATTAAACTGGTGTCCTGACTCTCTGTAGTCATTAAAAATCCCATGGAACTTATCGTAAGAGTAGGAGTGTTAACCCCGGTGTCATGACCAAATTCCCAACCAGGCCTCACTTCAATCATGGCCACCTAATAATCCCCCTCCTTCCTAATTGGAATATATAACTACTCACCTCTCCACCTGATAGCTCATGTGTAGTGAGCATTCTGGCGCAAAATGGATGCTGTGCATCACCCCAGTGGGTGCTACACATCGGAGGTGGATGAGGTGGGCTTTCCCCCTCACTGTGTAAAAGCGCTTTGGGTTCCTTGAAAGAAAAGCGCTATATAAGTTGAATGCATTATTATTATTATTATTATTATTAATCATAAACACAGACTCAACAAACAACCCCACCCCCTTGCAGAATCAGCCAATGAGGACTTAGCATTATGCTTAGCATTATGCTCTGAATATTTTTCAGATAAATGATAGCTTGTGCAGAAAAAACAGTAACAATCAATTTATTAAAAATGATGAAACATCCAATAGGTGTCTGATCACCCTTTACCGACTGAGATTTCTGCAGAATATACCGGCAAAAAACAGCCTCCACTTAATTTAATTAAGTAAACTTTTTGGGTAATATTTGTCTGTTGTTCCAACAAGCCAAATCTTTGTATAGGCTACTTGAAATATGATTTTAAGTAGCTTTGACAAAGATTTTGCTTTTTGGAACTTCAGACAAATTCTATGAAAAAAGTTGACTTAACTTTATTAAGTAGAGATGCCTGTTTTTCAGTGTGTTTGTGCTTTAAAATCAACTCTTGAGGAAAGGATGGCAGGTATCAGTTACAGATTAGGACTAACTCGGGGTTAATTTAATAATACCTGCTAGTGAACAGGATAGATTCAGAGTATGTTTTCGTGGTAACTGACTCGGTACCGCTGAACTGGGTTTTTGAAACCGTAAACCAAGAGTTTCATTCTCAGTGAACTAACTCTTGAGTTCTTTCTAAACCCGCTTTCGGAAATAACCCCCTGGAAATATGGTTGGACCACTATATATGCATTGTTATTGCAGTAAGGATACATGTACAATAATGGTTCAATTTGTTTTCTTTCTGAGCGTCCGGTCACTACAATGACTCGTGTTTACTGCACCTTATCAGGACATGGTACTGGATCAATACATAGACTCCGTATTATTTATTTGTTAAGGTCTAGGAATGACCTGTTGTGATGTGGGGTCAACCTGCTTTTGGCCAATCCTCACAGTGTGGGGACAGATGTGGTTGGTGGAGGGGCAAGGTGGGGTTCGTTAGGGGGCGGGGTCTAGTTAAGTTCCTGCTCATCTTTTGTTCTTTCATTTTATTACATACGTGGTGAAGAAGCTACTTTTATTTTTTAAATATAATTTTATTTAAACTGGTTTAAATACAGATACATACATTTACTGACATCAACTAATTCAAATTTAACATACTTTGACAAAACAGAAAAAAGACTTGCATAAAAATGAACACAAAACAAATTATTCCGACTTCCCATTTGCTAAATAAATCCTAATGTTTTCTTGAACTTCACCCAAATTACCTGGAATTGTTTAACCTTCTGTCATTTGCTTGCGTTTCCTCTATATTTAAATAGTACAACATGAGCTTTTTCCACTCTCTCAAGGTTGGTCGAAAATTACAGTTCACTTCCAATATTTAAGAAGTTCTTTTTACAATAATAAAGAAAAGATGATTATCCATCCCATCATATGCCTTATCTTGAAAAATGCAGATTGATGGATTAAGTAATGCACAACAATGTAGAGCTTGTGATTTTCAATTTCTTTCCATAATGTTTGAATTCTTTTACGTTCCCAAAATGCGCAGACTGCTTCTTATTTCATGTGGCGTTGCTATGGCAACGGTCTAACAAACGGGTGATTTGAGAACAGTAAACTTTGTCAATGACCTTGTTTAATTCTGCTAGTTACAGGGTTATAACATTATGATTCCATTAAGAATACCATTGCAAGTCTTGATAAGCTTGCTACTAATGAAATATGGAGTAGGAAGATCTACAGGTGGTCTAAGGTACCCTTTATGTTGCTACTTATCATCTGAATGAGACCTTGGCAGCTGGATGTCTTCAACAGAAACTCTTCTAAATATAGCAAGATTGTTTTTTTTGTTTAATTTACTTGTTGTAGTGTTTAACATATTTGTATCTTGTGTTAAACTCTTCACTTTATGATTTGGGTGCAGAAATTCTTCATGAGTTGTTTCTTTGACCATCTCCAGGTAAGTTACCAAAAACTATTCGTATTTGCAGCCACGACCTGGAAGCGATTAAAGGTTAACTGTCCTGCTCACGGACAGAATGAAGAGGCTTTCACCTTGATAGTTGGGGGGGAAAGGTCCAGTAACTACTAGGCCACGTTGCTGCTCCAACTCATCAATACTTTTGGTTAATTGACAGTCTCCTAGCTGTCTGAAGAAGGCATGTGCAGAGTAACGCTTTTGGAGAGTGTAATTACTATGACAACATGGCAGCAAATCGTGAACACCAACATATTACCTGAGTACTGTGCTACAGTATGTTTATCAAGAAGTTCTTTGCAATTCTTTCCATTTCTAAAATAAAAGACGGACTACTGTATGAAGCAAACAAGAATGGTGGTTTCACAAACCCAGCCATTTTACAGTTAAGCCCTGAACTAGCTCACAGCATCCATGATATAAGAGCTTGATCAATAGTAGACAAGTTTATATCCGTTGTACTAGCTCAGAAATAGTTCAAGTACAAGGACCGGCTGGGGTGCCTGGTGAAGAGGTTTGGAAACCACTGTGTTAGACGATGCTGGCTAATTTCTTTTGACTGGATGAAATACTGACTCATGGATCTCTACTCTTACTCTTTACTACCCTCCAGTGGAAGTAGTATTTATTACATCCTTTTAAATCTGTCAAACAAGACATTTGTTTGACAGATTTGTCTCATTTCTTCATTTGCCAGTCTAACGTAAAGCCAAATTTTGCCCTTCATCTACAATTTTTTTGACTCTGTCGTTAAATACAGAAAGTCTGACCTCTGTCAGGACATCTTTGCCAATTGGAATGGAGAAACTCAGACAGTGCTCTATGAGTGACTGTTAGGTTTTCTAGATAGAGCAGTCTGTCAACTGGAATAGTTTATTTTTTGTTACCTTGGTAATTTGAACACTCTCATTTACAGGAACGACCTGTAAGCCGTTACTGTTAACAGCTTTTTTCTGGTGTTTTTATTTTGCCACGTTTATCCTTTGAGCTACTGTGACCACGCCAAAGGCCTTCAGCCTAAACGTGTGAAAGAATATTGACAAAAAATGGTAAAAACCCTTAGTTATGAGTCTGCGAAGGCAAACTGAAGCTCTGTGTAGCTGGGAAATCTTTGTCCGGAACGGCTGTTGTCATGGGGCAGGGGTCATTCCCCTAATCCAATTTTGTTAATCTATTCAGGCCCTGTCTGGAACGGTGGCTCGTCTTTTTGCTCTTCCCTCTGTGAACGAAGGACGTGGGCCCTCAGCAAACCGAGCAGACGTTAAAGTGGCTTCTGGAGGCTTTATGGTCCGTGGGAGAGGTCCCCGCTGTAGCAGCCGGCTCACTGATCCTGCCAACGGTCTCTGCTGTCGGCGAGTCGGTCTGAGCTCTCGGTGTGTGAGTGGGTGGGGGATGGAGATTAAATGGATCTGGGGTGGGAGTGTTGGGAGTCTAGCAGGGGCTCATCTTACATTAACCAGGAAGGCTTCGCTCCTCGTGCACCCACGCAGGAGATCTGGTCTGCAGACGCGTCTGGGCTACTTCCACCCTGGGTGAAACGCATGTCTCTTATCCAGCCGTTACTGACTCAGTGATGGGGGTGGTTGTGTCGTGTGTGTGTGTGTGTGGGGTGTGTTTGAGGGATTAGTAACCCTCGTTATCAGAAAAGACAAGTACATTACCTTCATTCCGTTTGTTTAATCACACCTAACCAGGGAGTACACTAGCCCATTCAGCTTTACAATGCCCCCCTCAGCTTGACAGTATCCCCCTGGTCAAGTCTGGGATGTGCGTAAGAAGTGGGGTCCCAATTTCTTTGGATGGAGCTGCAGCAGAAGGCTAAGCCAGTGGCAGGGCGTCTAGGTGGGCTTGTTGTTTTGAGTTGTGCTACTAACCAGGGGATAGTGTGAACGTCTCGGTGAAAGGCCTCCTGATGGATCCATTCATGCTTCACTATAGTCAGGAGTTTTTTTCAGAGGAAGTGGGTCAGTAATGGGGAGCCTGGGGCCTGCCTCCCTACGCCTTGGAGTGGAACCCAACCACAGGAGCCAACGGACGTTAAAAACAAGTCGTCGGGCCAACGTGTGGAGAGCATGTCTGGTTGTCTTGAGTGTCGGCGTACGCGTGGGCGTGTGGCCCAGCCGGCGTGTGTGCAAATGTGCTCAAGACCTGAGGCCTGGTGAAGTACTGAGACCTCAGCCAAGTATCGTGTCAAAGCGTTCATTTGATTCTCGCTACTTACAGAGCATTTGTGGTGTTATTTATGGGGCTACAGAATCGCCCCTTGTCTTTGCATTTGGCATGGTCTCCTTGCTGACCCTGTGCAGCGCCTCCCCAGCCACTGTCCCACCCCTCTTTCTCATCAACGGTTGTGGTCTCGTGGGCTCGTGGCCAGGCTCGGTGGATGTCTAGTCACTGCTTGTTTTCAATCTGCATCATCCACTGTGCTCTGGCTGGTCAGTACACCGCTCATCTGGACAAGACATCTGTCTCTCTCCCCCTGTCTCTCTCTCTCCCCCTGTCTCTCTCTCTCTC
>JACXGM010004234.1:0-32704 GCA_016801145.1 Umbra pygmaea | reverse complement strand
ACCAAGCTTTAAACATCCCAAGGAGCACTGTGCAAGCGATAATATTGAAATGGAAGGAGTGTCAGACCACTGCAAATCTACCAAGACCCAGCCGTCCCTCTGAACTTTCAGCTCATACAAGGATAAGACTGATCAGAGATGCAGCCAAGAGGCCCATGATCACTCTGGATGAACTGCAGAGATCTAAAGCTGAGGTAGGCGAGTCTGTCCATAGGACAACAATCAGTGGTATACTGCATAAATCTGGCCTTTATGTAAGAGTGGCAAGAAGAAAGCCATTTCTGAAAGATATCCATAAAAAGTGTTGTTTAAAGTTTGCCACAAGCCACCTGGGAGACACACCAAACATGTGGAACAAGGTGCTATGGTCAGATTAAACCAAAATCGAACTTTTTGGCAACAATGCAAAATGTTATGTTTGGCGTAAAAGCAACAAAGCTCATCACCCTGAACACACCATCCCTACTGTCAAACATAGTGGTGGGGCCATCATGGTTTGGGCCTGCTTCTCTTCAGCAGGGACAGGGAAGATGGCTAAAATTGATGGGAAGATGGATGGAGCCAAATACAGGACCATTCTGGAAAAAAACCTGATGGAGTCTGCAAAAGACCTGAGACTGGGACGGAGATTTGTCTTCCAACAAGACAATGATCCAAAAATAAAGCAAAATCTACAATGGAATGATTCACAAATAAACATATCCAGGTGTTAGAATGGCCAAGTCAAAGTCCAGACCTGAATCCAATCGAGAATCTGTGGAAAGAACTGAAAACTGCTGTTCACAAACGCTCTCCATCCAACCTGACTGAGCTTGAGCTGTTTTGCAAGGAGTAATGGGCAAGAATTTCAGTCTCTCGATGTGCAAAACTGGTAGAGACATACCCCAAGCGACTTACAGCTCTATTCGCAGCAAAAGGTGACACTACAAAGTATTAACTTAAGGGGGCTGAATAATTTTGCACCCCCAATTTTTCAGCTCTTTATTTGTTAAAAAAGTTTGATATATCCAATAAATTTTGTTGCACTTCATGATTGTGTCCCACTTGTTGTTGATTCTTCACAAAAAATTACAGTTTCATATCTTCATGTTTGAAGCCTGAAATGTGGCAAAAGGTTGAAAAGTTCAAGGGGGCCGAATACTTTCGCAAGGCACTATATTTAGTAGAGTGGAATTAGGCTTGTGTTCCTTTTTTTGTTTTGGGCTCAAAGTCACCCAATTAACTTAGATGCCACAGTTTGGCTTAGGTTTATTGTTTTGCGGGTTTGAAAATAAAAGAAAGAACATGAGTTCCCTGCATTGGTCTCCCCCTATTCAACATCTCACAGCAAAACGTGACACAATTGGCTGGTAAACAAAGTAGAATTGTGATTGCCAACATGAAGGCCTACTATATATATTCCTCCATGGAAGATAATTACATAGAAAAATTGCTCTGGATAACTTTGGGAAAAGTCAAGTGCCCACAAAGTTTCCTTTAGTTTTTAAGGAAAAAATAGCCATTAATGCATTAAGGATGTTTAATCAGGCTTGTCAAGTGGTAACTTTGACAGCCCTATTTCACATCTATTGTATATCTCTATCATTTCCAAATTGTTTGATTCAGAATCCCTAGTTTGCTAAATAATGGTGTTCTAGCTATACGTAAATGTTAATATACTGTATATTGTGTCAACATTGTATAAGCCATATTGCTGTTTTCTCTGTTCAGTATACATGCTGATCAGGTGTGATTTTTTTCTGACTGCAAGGGAAGCTTGGCTTTCCATAAAATGTCAAAAAATGTATGGTCAAATATGTACTATTGTGTTAACATTTTATTGACAAAAAATGCATTAGAACACGTTCATCTCGAAGACGAGTTCATTCGGAATCAGCTACATATAGCAGTTAGACTGATTCGATTTCCTTCTCATACATTCCCATGGGGGCATGCCTAGGGGCCATGGACTTCAATGGGGCTGCTTTGAACAGCTTTTTCAGTGCTTTGAAACTAGACGTTCATTGGATAAATGCTGCAATTATGCCCCACCCACGGATGCTAAGGTGTCTCTAGGTGTGAATGGAGGAGTGGGCTGGCCTGGACTCCAGGCTTCTGCGTGATGATTGGAGGGTCTGTTGAAAGACTGCATCTCCTTTTGATTGACGGCAATTTTGTACTATAAAAAGTCGCCAAAGCCATTTGAGCTCAGTTCCATTGTGAAATTTGCAAGTGTAGTCGAAAGACAAACTGCTGCAACCTATTTCTTGGTATTTGCTTGGCGGAATGACTAGCCAATTTTTATCATACATTTCATACAACACATTCCTTGTTTCAGTTTAACCTAATGGTGTTACTTAAAGACATGGGGCCCTATCTTACACCCAGCGCAATTGACTTTTTACACAAACGCATGTATCATACCTATCTTGCACCCAACGCATATGGTACTTTTCCCTCCACAGACGCCCATTGGTAAATTAGGGAATGAATTTGCGTTCGTTGGTCAGTTCAGCAAAAAGAAGAGGCGTGTTCCGGCGCAAACGTTCCCTGGTGCTATCTTGTAGTTCCCGAAAACAATTCTGCCACTGACCAGGAAAAACCTGGTTAAAATTCAGTGGCGTGTTATTCATATGCTATTTTAAGGGTGCATGCTTAACCATAATGTAGCGTTTGCACAATGCGCATACACTTTGCTCCTCTCATCTACACAAATGCAGCTGTTCTTTATTATTGCAATACGTAATTAGAAGAAAAAATATTACCACACGAGGGAAGTCATTGTGGTTTCCGAAAATGTGAAAAAATAGGTATAAATCTAGTGTACACATTTACTCAAATTATTCAGAATGAATTATTTACACTGATTTACATCAACCTCAAGGGAACCCATTCATTTAACCTACAAGTCATTTGCAATGGTAATAGTAAAATCACCCATGTTTTTGCGAATTATACTCACGACTGATTTATGGCAAATTTGCCATGAGGAATCCCCCCTTGGATGGGTGGCTGTGAAGGGGACAACGGCTATCCGTTAAAGACATGGTTAATGATGACACATTTTATGATGCCAGCAACTGCGCGAAATGCTGTTTAATCGAAAACACACACAAACACGCAGTGTAGCCTAATTGAACGAACATTTGGCACACTGAAAATGCGCATCAGGTGTTTGGATAGACAGGTACACTACTAAAGTCGCAGCATTCTGTGTGGCTTGTTGTGTTTTACGCAACATTTCCATGAATCATGGATGTGTTGATGACATTAATTAGGAAATATTAGAGGACTTCAGGAGACGTGATGTTGAAATGCATGTGCCGTTGCAACTTAACCCAAATGCCCACAAATACAGAACGGGAGAGGAAAGCTTATTTGACAGAAGAGTAATCTCTCGGTCTAATGTTAGACTACATTGCAAAAATATTACCATGCATTCATAACATCGTGATTTAGTGAGAGTGAGTTCAAAACATCAGAAAGTAGGCTATGTTTTCTGACATTTCTTTATTTACATTTTGTAAAAAGAAAAATCAATAGCAATCCGCCGTTATAATAGCAATCCGCCATGGAACAAGCCCGTCTGCTCTTAAAGGGAATGTGAGATGACGCTCTGATTGGTTTATTGCACGTTACGACCCAAACCACACCTATGACTAATGAAGCTACTTTAGACCTACCCATTTTAGATTTGCGTCGGGCGCAAGAGTAATTTATCCTGCCGGTAAAATAGCAACAGCGCACGGGACCCTCCCACAATGTCACTTGCGTTTCGAGTTTGATACTTGCGTTTCAGATCGTTAAAATAGGGCCCATGTAATTGGACAGTGCAATGCCTCAGCTTTACAAACTGTTCTCATTAGTGGCAACAATTGGAGCTACAGGTTTAGAAGGAGCTTCTCCTGTTTAAAGTGGCTCAAGTCCTACACCTGTAACGCAATGGGCCAAGGCCGTTTAAGCAGCCTTGCTCTGCTGGCCATTGAGAGGACACTGGTCAAGTCACTGGAAATGATGCCTAGTTGGTACGATAGGGTCACAAAGCATTTTCTTGAAAAGGAATGTAGGGCAGAACTTTCGTATAAATAAATGGACAATTTTTATGATGTAGGCCGAAAATGACCATCCCCTCTTTGAAAGCCCAGCAGCCGCCACAGATGCTGGAAAACGTTTAGTTTCCTTTACTAGCAGTTCACCTTGCTCCACATTGACCCTGAACCTGCAGTCTATGCTTCGGAAAACACAAGCCCACCTTCCATTGTCCAAGCGTTTTATTTATACAAAAGGTAACAACTACAAAAGGCATCAACTGAATAGCCCTATCAGCGACATAAAATTATAATTCATTAATTGTGTTCTTCAACTCACTTGTTTTCTGCACAGACTCCTGGACAGGTGGGGCAGATCTCACAGGTGGGGCCCTGGAACTTGGGGTCAGTACATTTGCAGGTGCCACACTCACAGATACCTCGTCCATTACATATCTGCTTGTTGGAGGCCAGACATGTCGTAGTGTCAAGTGAACAATCACAGGCACTGCCTGCCCAGTTGACATTACAGATACACACCCTGCACTCACAATGCCCATGTCCTGCCAAAAAACTCAGAGTCAGGGAAGTCACATTTCATGTAATTTAATAGAATATTGCTTAATATAGGCACAAACAAAATGTCATCTATCATGTGCAGAAGATATAATTTCTCTTTAGAAATGAGATACAGTATTTTCAATTTGTGATTCATGAAAAATGCAACAGTGTTTTGTAGAGAAGGCTTAAAACGATGTACCTCCACAGAGTTTGTTGTTGGAGCGGTCACAATTGAAGTTGTCACACTCGCAGAACTTTCCACTATAGCGTTCATCTGGGTTCTCTCTCTTTTTGCATTCACAGGTTCCACACACACAGTCTCCATTGTTACTGCAAATGTCGGTTCCATAGTCTTTACGGCAGTTGTTATCCAGGTCTTCACTAGTCACTTCGTTGGTACTGCACTCACACTGTCTACCAATGCGACCCTCATTACACCTAAAAGAATCAGAGGGATTGGATTGGTACTTAAAACAACAACAAACTTATGTTTTTATCAACAGTTTTCTGTCAGCTAAACAGAAACAGAAACTGACCTGCATGCTCCACATTCATATGTGCCGTTACCGTGGTGACAGATCTGACTGTTCTTGATGCCGTCTTTGTGACAGTCACACTCACAGATGAAGTTCAGAACAATCTCCACCTCCTCAGTGAACCCCAGGGGTTTAATCTTGATGGTCTCTGATTTGCCCATCTTAGGACACTGATTCGCTGTGATGCTTATTGTGAAAGACACCTACAGTTTAGAAATTAACAAAGATGTAGTCACAGAAAATCTTAATAATCTCATTTTATACATTCATGGGATTTCATATTCTGACACCTGGCAAGGAACACATTCAATATATTTACCTTTATTAATTAACAATTAATAAATGCTGTTATGTTTTGATTCCCCACCTCATCCCCGATGGAGATGTTGGAGCATTTCCTCCCCATTTCTCCCTCCCCAGTTACTCCATTCTTGCAGCGTGACTGGTAGTTGATGGTCACTCCATCTGGTAGCTTGCTGTTCTCTAGAATCACCTCTGAGGAAAGAGACTACCACACAATTGTCACAGTTGTTGTTTGGTGGTGTAGGAGAGAAAGGGAGACCCAGGCAGCAAGGCAGTGATCTTTTCTCTTTATTATATTGACACTCTTGTCAAAACAAGAAACCTAGACCTATAGTGGTCAACTTAAGTACAGGCAACAATGCTACCCAAAACTGAAGCACTCTGCACCATTTCCAGCTATACACTCAGTCCTTTAATGGGGACTAGACGGTATAATTAAAATGCTCTGTCAAAATACAAGGTACCCCTTCTATACGAAAACTCATATTTAAACTATACCAGATATGAGAAATTAACATTGTTTGTAAAATAGGTTTACATTGAGACTTACTACTCATATAAACAATACACTGTATATGGGCAACAGTGTAGAGGAATGGCAGAGATCCTAATCACCATAACCAGGAGGTCGAAACTCTCAAAAATAACACTGCATGTTATATACAGTAGGTCCCTAATTACATATGTGTGGAAGTAATTACATAACTTTAACTACATTAACAAATCTGACAAGTAGTTAAAATGCTGTCAGTTCCACTTTAAAGGACAATTCCAGAGTAAATAAAACATTTAAAATATAGTATTATTCATAGCACATGATTCAGCACGAGCGATGCTTTAGTTTTTATAGAGCAATCTGAATATAGAATTATAGCCTAAGTGAGTTAAATGGGAGAATGATGTGGGTCCCTGTTTTTGTGTTGCTGGCTATACTGCCTCAAGTGCCTGAGGATTTTACACTATATTTGGATTACACACATCCTAGTAAACATTAGGATGGGCTGGAATGGACCAGGTCGGGCTGGAATGGACATGAACTGAGATTGAACTCTTTACATACATATTAGGTATTTCTGTTTAATTTTCATGTGGTTATTATCTATTTCATATTTCCAGTACTTATGTGCTGTTGATTTAGTTCTATTTACTGTATATTTGATTCTTATATTGTGTGTAGCGCCTTACTCTCTTTTGCACCTCGTACTGATAGGGGACTGAGTCCCTCTAATTCCCTAATCACTTTCAGCTGGGTGGCTCAGTTCCTATATCAGTCCGGGTAGAGGAGAGGAGGTTGAGGTTCATTGTTTCATTGTCATAGTTAGATCGTTACGTGCGTTGTGCTGCTTCGGGGAGTGTGGAAACTTAGCTCATCTACTGTTGTGAGAAGTGAGTCCTAAAGTATCTGTTTATTTGCGTATGCTCTTTATGGGTATTAGCGTCTGTGCCGCTTTAGAGCACGTTGTATTTATGATCCTATACTCGTTGTGCCAGTGCTTTATGTGTACCCTGCAACATTGTTGTAGAAGCCTCCTTTCACTCTTCCCGGAGTAGCGGGACCAAAATAAATATCCAAACAACCACCATCTACCAGCCTGGATTCTCTCTCTACCACTAAACGTGACAATTTATCGTGACAAAATATCACAATTTAGCACATGATTCGGCAAGAGCTAAAGTTTTGCTGTTATAGAGCAATCTGCATAGGCAAGCATGGTATCTATAATGTATGCATAACCATTGTTTTTAAAACAAACCTATTTTAAATATATTTTTATTTTTCCACATAACTCAATCTTTCTACATGCTTAAATCTGGCCTTTGTTTAGAGTTCACTAACCTAATTAAAGAATTATACATTTTGATATCCAGTAGCATAGCACCCTTTATCCCACTTCTGGTTTGCTAAGCAGGGTCGGGGCCTGGTTAATCCCTGGATGGGAGAACAGTGCAGCTGGAAGTAGTGTTGGATGGCCAGTAGGGGACACTCATCTTTCTGGTCTAAAGATCATTCCCAATGCCCTAAAGCAATGATGGGGACATCTGCTTTGTGTAGGGTGCTGTCGTTCGTATGGGATGTTCGTATGGGATGTTTGTATGGGATGTTAAACAGGTGTCCAGACTCACATTTCCAATCTGGCCTTAATATGATCATGACAACCCTAATCATCCCTCTCTCAATTGGCTCATTCATCCCCCCCTGCCTTCTCCCCAGGCTGTTGCTTCAAATGAGAAAGTGTTCTCAGTCAACTTGCCTGGTAAAATAAAGTGAACTAGTAAACTAAATTAAATATGCATTGACCTTTGGGCTTTTATTTTTTATTATGTTCTCATTGTACCGAACATATGACATATACTCGTAGACAACCAACTTTGCCAGTTAGCCACTCAACCATTGCTCTAACTCGTCTATCGTTTGTTATTTGCAAACAATTGCACCAAAAAGTATACAACCATCCTGGCTTTAAATAGAACAAAGTAAACAGTACTCTGTTAGGCATTTTTTTATTTTACGTTTGTTACTCCAATATTTACACAATCACTGATAGCTACATTGAAGCTAATGATGCTACACCCAGAAAATGAACTTAGCCAGTTAGCCACTCACCCATTAGCTGATATCTGTCAGGGGGTCAGGAATATAGCAACAATAGAGATAATCCAGGACAAATAGGGTGAGGTAGGCCATTGGCGTGTCCGCGGACATTGTTTTGTGAAAAATAGTATTAGAGATGCACATGGACAAAGACGAAAGACAAAAACAGACTACAGTATATACATGGGACGGTCATGTCATAATGTTGCTCTAACTCTTCTTTCGTTCGTTACTTGCAAACAATTGCACCAAAAAGTAAACAACCACCCTGTCTTTAAATAGAACAGAGTTAGCAGTACTTATTTTAATTATTTTACGTTTGTTCCTCCAAATATTTACACAATCACCAATACTAGCTACATTGAAGTATGAAACCCCAAGACAATGAATTTAGCCAGTTACCACTCACCCATATACTGTAGACAAACACACTATATAAAATAGTCTTAATTCTAACAGATTATTAGGTTATGTGTCTCAAAGACAATCAGCATTCACAAGGCGGTGAACAGCCAGATTAAAAGTGACAAGTGTGTCAAAGCCAGGACCAGGTTGTCCGCCCAAATCTAGAGGGACACACCCTACCCTGTTGTGTGGAACTCAGTGAAGCTTCAAGCAAAGAGTCTGACTTAGGCAGCTGGTGGAGAATGCCAATATTTTCTAACAAAACTCTATGGATTTGGGGCACACAAAAACTGTTCAACATGAGATTCCCCTGATTGATCCGAAGCCCTCCTGCTTCCCCTACCATAAATTACTACCTTCCCAGTGGCAGAAGGTTTGTACCTTCCTGAAAGATATGGAGGAATTTGGCATAATCCACCCCAACAAAAGTCCTTATGCCTCATCCATTGTGGTTGTGATGAAGAAGGATAGGTCATTGAGGATATGTGTTGATTACAGGAGATTAAATTCTTGTAGCACAAGAGATGCATTACCACTCCCAAAAATTTAGGATGCGCTTGAGGCATTGGGTCAGGCTAAATATCTCTCAACCCTTGACTTGACGTTTGTATACTGGCAAGTGGAGGTGGCGGAGCAGGATAAGTATAAAACAACTTTTGTGACCCCAATGAGTCTCTATGAAGCCAACAGGATGCCGTTTTTCTACAAAACGCCCCATCAATGTTCCAGAGGTTAATGAGCTGTTGTTTTGGGAATTTGAGGCCTCATTTATAAATGTGGCGTACGCACAAAAGAAGGCGTACGCCGCTCTCTACGGAATATTTGGGATTTATAAAAAGCCTTTATAAAAAGCCTTTACCCAGTCTCTGACCCATGCGTACGCACAAAACTGGTGAAATGAGAAATGGCGACACTGCCGGCAGATTAATGAAACACATGAAACTGTCTGAAATGCAGACCGTTGTGTAGCTAAACATAATCGAAATACTGCCATTAATAATATGAACATTTCACAAAGCCATTCTCACAATCAACAGCCTGTGGTGAAATACAAATAAAATAAAACAAGATTGTAGCCAACGTAAAGGCAAATAAAAACACATTTGCAAAAAGAACACTAAAATATGTTCTGTAATTATATTGGCATGTTATGTAATTCATCCTCATAAATAATACGGTAAACAGAAAAAAAATTCATGTTAAAAAACTAATTCTTGTGGATGTCTGTCTGGCGGAGCAAAGAATCATAATATTCATTTATGCGTTTAGTTCGTTTCATTTTTGAATGTGTTCCATCGCGACGCATGTCTCAACCATTTTGAAAGTTGCAAAAAATTCAATTCACGCAGAACTATTTCCTATTTACAATTAGATTAATACCAACATCTGTAGATTATCAGATACAGTCAAATGGATGGTTATAAAAAGCCATTCCATCCCAATGCGTATTGACCCACAATGGCTGATCTTGCGCTGTTAGAAGATAGTAATAATAGCCTAATAGTGCATTTTATTTAGTGGCGCCTTTCATAGTAACAGGATTTCTGGCGACTGGCACTTTCCAGAGGGAATTGGCTGTCAGGTCAGGGTTCTCAGCCAACCCTTAGCCGGGTTATGCCAGACGGGTTAGGTATAATATGCTTTTCACATAACCACATGCATTGTCCGTACACCGCGGGGGAACAGGCAAACACAAAAGCACAATTTGCAGCTATATGTCTGGTTTCCCAAATGTATCAGTGCTATTGACTGCACTCATGTTGCCATAACGGCACCGAATGAGAAATAAAATGCTGTCGTTAATCGTAAGCATTTTCATTCCATCAATGTCCAAAAAATTTGTGATGCAGACATGTTGCTCACTAATCTAACTAATCTCCCCTCAACTGTGGCAGACTTTCGTGATGAAGCGCTAGACGCTTTTTGGCAACGACTTTGATGTCTGAACACTTTTTTTATTACAGACATGGTCCGACTCTCAGGCTGCGGCATTCACCATGTCTGCAAACTTTTGCCACTCCAACGCTTTTTGGCATTAGTAGCCTAATGGCCACAGTTTGCCCTGCAAACAATATTTTCCTCCTCTTTTACACCTCGCCAACAATAATTTCTACTTCACATTGAGTGAAGTTTGTTTTTTTTGGTTTTCCTCTATATGTTTGCCATGATTTCTCAATCAATGATTATTAATTTAGGGGCGTTTCACTGACTATTTATGGGCAAATATGGGCCTGACATGCAGCCGCAAAAGCTACACCACATTTAGAGTTGATTGTGATTTATAAAGGGAAAACGGCGTAGGACGTGCGTGAGCACGGATTAATAAATCTGAATATTTCTTTGCGTACGCACGTCCTATATTTAGTCCGTATGCCACTTCTGACGCAAATCCACTGCAATGTTTTATAAATGAGGCCCCTGAACTGCTCGCATCTCCTGATTTACCTTGATGTCCTCAGTATCTTTTCAAAGACGTTATAGGAACATCTGGAACGGCTTTAGTTGGTATTTGACAGGCTGTATGAACATGGGCTGAAGCAGAAATCTTTGAAGTGCCACCTCATGAGGAAAGTGCAGTACCTGGGACACCTGGTGTCTGTGGAGGGAATTTGAACAAACCCAACAAAAGTGAACAAGGTAAAGGACTGGCTACAACACACAAACCGCAAGGAGGTTCTGCAGTTTCTGGGCTTCAAAGGATACTACAGGCGATTTGCAGAGGGTTATGCTAAGTTAGTGGCACCCCTGTATCGCCAAGGGACATGCTATGCCAACGCGGATGCCCTGTCCAGAATGTCTAACCAGGACATTTGTAAAGCACTTCAGTCATGCCCTCAAAGAGTAAGGCTGTCAGTGGACTGCTGGAACCAGGCTAGGTGCAGGCTGGTGACATGGTGTGTCAGATTGGGGATACAACCCAAACTTGTGAACCCAAAACACGCACCAGCCAATATCGCCCTCAAGAAAACGTAACCACAGAGAGGTTCAATCGTACATTGATGAACATGCTGGGCACCTTGGACCCCAACCTTAAACCTTGCTGGCACGAGTACTTGGATACGATGACACATGCCTACAACTGCACTCCACCGGTTACAGCCCATACTACCTGATGTATGGCAGACATCCTAGATTCCAGTTGATCTTGTGTTTGGTCTGACAGCAGATGACCCTCGTTGTGAATATAACAGTTATGTCCAATGACTTCAGGACTGCCTGAAATATGCCTACAACCAGGCTAACAGGAGCTCAAGACACGCCAAAGAGCAACTAAAGAAATACTATGACCGCAAGGTGAAGAGACACACATTTGAGCCAGGGGACCGAGTCCTGATTAAAGTTTGCCTTGTTGAAGGCAGACAGAAATTGGAGGACAGAAGGGAAGCACAGCCTTATGTTGTTTTTTCTCACCCAATGCATGTTTTTCCCAATGAGGGACGAAACTGGCTGGTGGAAGGGAAGAGTCTGATGAGGAGGCATGGACATTGGACAGTGTGTCAGGTGGAGAAGACTGAATGGAGAGGAGGATTACAACATTGAGCAGCTGGAGAAAATGCTTGCCGTAGTAACCCTCTGCAGTTACCAGAGATCATATTCCATTGTTGTTAAAACGTGTTTTGAGAGACCATTAAAGAGCAATGTGCAGGTTGGACACCTCAATATACACCTCAAAATAAACTTTCTCTATATCTCGCTCTCTCTCACCACTTTTCTAACTACATCGACAACTGCAGTGAAAGAGCAGAACGCAAGCTCGTATTTGCCTCTGCCTACGTCATATGACGCATTGCTAGCGGGACAGAGCCTGGCTTATAATGGGCACAGTTTCGTCAAATCCTGCTTTAGGTTTTGTGTAACATAGCAATTCCTACATATGTGTTTTTAAAAGACCTCTTCCGACAACATTAAATATTAATTCAGTTATCAGTTCATCCTGCACATTGCTCTTTAAAGGAGGAAGGTTCTGTTCTGCCTTGAAAACTATTTGGACTCCAGTTGCCCTGTTTCTTCAAATTAACCTGGTACATTCACACCTAACACAACCCAAAGACTTCGCTGGGGTTTTGAGGCCTAAAGAATAGAAATACATAAACATATAATTAACAGCCATGAAACTGACTACTCACATCATTAAAATTTAGCAACCAAAGTGTGTAATTATACGGTTAGACAGACAAAGCATACCTTTCTACAAAAAACATCTTAAACGTATAGTTGTCATATGCATTGGGTAGGTGAGAAATGCAACCATAAGTGATAGGGAGAAATCCAACCATTTGGGAAACTTAGAAAGGAGTAGTTACCGCCGTGGATTCTAGCTAGCTGAATTGCAATGTTGGAATGAGTATAGAGGCGCCTGCTGCTGGCCTCATTCATAGAAAAACGCTAAATAGGACACAAATTTACTTCCATAATTGTATGTAATGTAGATTAGTATAGTGTACTGTGAAAATTATTTTACCTGGTGTATCTTTGTTTACCTTCCATCTGCAGATTGCGCCATCAATGTTTGTTTTATTTTGCTCACTATGCAAACTTTTTTATAGAAAAACCATATAGCTTGATTGAGAACAGAAACACTCGGTGAAGCAGAGCTTTTACAACACCTGACATTTCAAATCGTGGTTAATTGTGAATTTGGTTCTTCGCTGCATAACTAGTGTGGTGAACTGCATGTACATGTACAGTGGGGCAAAAAAGTATTTAGTCAGCCACCAATTGTGCAAGTTCTCCCACTGAAAAAGATGAGAGGCCTGTAATTTTCATCATAGGTACACTTCAACTATGAGAGACAATGAGAAAAATAAATCCAGAAAATCATATTGATTGGATTTTTTAATGAATTTATTGGTAGATGCTGGAAAATAAGTATTTGGTCAATAACAAAAGTTAATCTCAATACTTTGTCATATACCCTTTGTTGGCAATGACAGAGGTCAAATGTTTTCTGTAAGTCTACACAAGGTTTTCACACACTGTTGCTGGTATGTTGGCCCATTCTTCCATGCAGATCTCCTCTAGAACAGCAATGTTTTGGGGCTGTCGCTGGGCAACACAGACTTTCAACTCCCTCCAAAGATTTTCTATGGGGTTAAAATTTGGTGACTGGCTAGGCCACTCGAGGACCTTGAAATGCTTCTTACAAAGCCACTCCTTTGTTGCCCGGGCAGTGTGTTTGGGATCATTGTCATGCGGAAAGACCCAGCCACATGCCCTTGCTGATGGAAGGCGGTTCTCACAATACATGGCCCCATTCATTCTTTCCTTTACATGGATCAGTTGTCCTGGTCCCTTTGCAGAAAAACACCCCCAAAGCATGATGTTTCCACCCCCATACATCTTTGGATGCAACTCAGCATTCTTTCTCCTCCAAACACGAAAAGTTGAGTTTTTACCAAAAAGTTCTTTTTTAGTTTGACCATATAACATTTGTCCAATCCTCTTCTGGATCATCCAAATGCTCTCTAGCAAACCTCAGACGGGCCTGGACATGTACTGGCTTAAGCAAGGGGACACATCTAGCACAGCAGGATTTAAGTCCCTGGCAGCGTAGTGTGTTACTGATGGTAGCCTTTGTTACTTTGGTCCCGTTCTTGTGATCATTTTGACCCCACGGGGTGAGATCCTGTTTGGAGCCCCGGATCAATGGAGATTATCAGAGGTCTTGTATGTCTTCCATTTTCTTATAATTGCTCTTACAGTTGATTTCTTCACACCAAGCTGCTTACCTATTGCAGAGTCGGTCTTCCCAGCCTTATGCAGGTCTACAATTTTGTTTCTGGTGTCCTTTGACAGCTTTTTGGTCTTGGCCATAGTGTAGTTTGGAGTGTGACTGTTTGAGGTTGTGGACAGGTGTCTTTTATACTGATAACAAGTTCAAACAGGAGCCATTAATACAGGTAACAAGTGGAGGACAGAGGAGCCTCTTAAAGAAGTTACAGGTCTGTGAGAGCCAGAAATATATTCCTTGTTTGTAGTTGACCAAATACTTATTTTCCACCATAATTTACCAATAAATTCATAAAACATCCTACTATGTGATTTTCTGGATTTTTTTCCTAGTTTTGTCTTGCATAGTTGAAGTGTACCTATGACGAAAATTACAGGCCTCTTTCATCTTTTTCAGTAGGAGAACTTGCACAATTGGTGGCTGACTAAATACTTTTTGCCCCACTGTATATGTCCAAATGGGTTGTGTTTGGTCCAGTGTGGTGATGTATATTTCATAGTCTGTGTTTATTTTTTATTTTTAACACATGTAATGTATAGGGCAGGCAGTGGTGTGTGTTGCATAGGATCATGTTTTTTTTTGGTGCTGGTAATGTATGTACTGTACGGTATGTGATGGAGCAATACTTGGGAGGGGGATTGTAGTGTGGTGTAGTTTGCCTTAATCAGTGATGCCGGTACTTAGTAAAGTGTTACTCTAATCTGACCACTTTTTTCAGTAACGAGTAATCTAACACGTTACTATTTCCAAACCAGTAATATGATTAAAGTTAATTTTCCAAGTCACTATGCATTACTGTCCTTTTTCTTAGTAAAAATATATTTTTGCTTTCTTCTTGCATCTCCGGGAGGAGAAGTCACGTATGCGAGAAGTCACGTTTTCAGCATAAGGACAGTCGGAGCTGGCGCTAGCTACAGGCAAGAACCGTTTGCCTAGCAACACTATTAGGCCAGCAACACTAACTCAGATTTTCCTTTTCAAAATAATAGCGCTAGTAATTCAATATAATAATCATTGTTAATTCATTGATAGGTAGTGTGTCCATGTTGATGTGTTGCTAAAATTAGAGTCTGTTGGATAAAACAGTCTCTAGTGAATGTATACTGAATATATTGTCAATCAAATTGTGTGTACAACGTATTTGTTTGGTTTTCTTATTAATAAAAACTTAAGAACATGTTAAATTATTTTTTCCTATCATATACTCCTATTGTTTCTTTACACACAGTACAATTGCATTTGGTTACAATTAACTTACTTTATAATAAATTAACAATGATTATTGCAGTGAATTAAAACAAGCGATATTATTTTTTACAAAGAAACTTTAAAAATAATTTATTAGTTGCTTTTATAAACAATGTAGATTATAAATAGTCAGTTTTTCCATTACAGTGTTAACAGTTAAATATGTCAAGTCAAGAAAGACTGTCATTATTTTTTCAGTAAATAGATTTTAAGTTCAAATTAAAATGTCAGGAGATACATTGTTGATGGTACTGTTAAAAATGCACTTTCAATAAAGTGAGTGTTGGCAAAACCGGTTGTCATTTTTATGTTGAGGTGGAGGGGGTGTTGTCGGCAGCTGCTGAATCTAACTAATAAAGTAACTTGTAATCTAACTATCTAACATACACTAGGCCCTCCATGGAAGGGTTTGAGGACCACTACTGTAAAGTAACTAACCTAATTTTAATGGAGTAATCAGTAATCAGTAATCTTTTTCAGTAATCAGTAATCTTTTTCAAAGTAACTGTGGCAACACTGGTCTTAATAAAGACAGAAAGTATCCTCTCTCTCTTGCCTTTTACTCTTGCGCCCTATCCCTCTCCCCTCTCTGGCCCTCTCCCTCACTCACCTTTCTCCCATGCTCACCCTCTATCCCTCTCCCCTCTCTGGCCCTCTCCCTCACTCACCTTTCTCCCATGCTCACCCTCTATCCCTCTCCCCTCTCTGGCCCTCTCCCTCACTCACCTTTCTCCCATGCTCACCCTCTATCCCTCTCCCCTCTCTGGCCCTCTCCCTCACTCACCTTTCTCCCACGCTCACCCTCTATCCTTCTCCCCTCTCTGGCCCTCTCCCTCACTCACCTTTCTCCCATGCTCACCCTCTATCCCTCTCCCCTCTCTGGCCCTCTCCCTCACTCACCTTTCTCCCACGCTCACCCTCTATCCCTCTCTGGGCCTCTCCCTCACCTTTCTCCCATGCTCACCCTCTATCCCTCTCCCCTCTCTCGCCCTCAATCCCCCTCTCCCTCTTGGCTGAAGTGGGTTCACTGGTTTTTAACTACTTAGGGAGCACCATCCCGCTGGCGGGAGATTTATGCCCCCCATCAACCCCGAAAACTAATTCACAAGTCCTATTTCTAGGTTATATATACATGTTATATATCTACAGAAAGCTTAGACACTCAGGAATGTAGCAAATGTCCTCTGGAAATTTGTTGGTTTTCCAAACAAGTAGCCTGTTTTAATTCACACAGCTGCACTTATATAGCGATAGATTGAGTCTGTTTGTCTCTACCTTTATCTATACCGGGTTTGCTGTTACCCGTGACATGTCTGTTAAACTGGTTGGCTTCTGAATTATCCGTTCTTCTGGTCAAACTACAGAAAGCACAAACCTGCAGTCCTTCATGTCCTTTACCATCCATCACAGTAAACTGCACAATCCTAAATCCCAAGGACTGCACTAAAAACATGCACATGTCCTATTTCCTCTCTATTAAAACCTATCTACAAGTCAACTCTCCAAACTACACACTGTAATAAAAAATAGCCCGATTGGGCAATACATTTCCTAATCTGGCAACACTGATATAAAAGAAGGTGTATAAATCTATACTTACATTGTAGGCATCAATAATGAGGTTGATTATGTTGCTGGAGTTGGCAGAAAGTGTTCCAACCACAGAATTAGGAATTAGAGTCTCCAGCTCCTGAGAAGAGAAGACAAAGTAAAATATCAAACATTTAGATGTTTAATTATCGCCTACAAACACAAAGTGATGAGTGGAAGGTAACAGTCCTGGGCCTCATTTATAAAAGTGTGTAGAATTCACCTGAAATTGAGGTGTACGAACGAAACACAGGAGGTGTATGCACACCAAAACATTTGGATTAATAAAACACTGCTCATGCACATCCTACGCTGCTTATACTTGAAAGTCAAAGTCAAGTTTATTTCTATAGCACATTTTAAAACAACTGTAGTTGACCAAAGTGCTGAACAGGATAACATTATATTAAAAAAATAATAATAATGATACACAACTAAGCAAGATGTGTCAGACATTCTGAGCCCAGGACGCCCTCTCCTGACGCATCAGGGATCACACGCTCAGGCTCCCCTGTCTTTTGAAGCCACTGCATCCACAGCTCTATAATCTGGGGCTAATTAATTTAACCTGTGTTTTCCTCCAGGTATAAAAAGCCCTAGTCCATCACAGAATGCTGTGGATTATTATGCTTTACTTTGGCTGCAGTTCCTTCGTCAGAAGACGTTTTCTTATTTTGCATAGTGTATGTATATGTTACGGTTCGCAGAAGTGTTACTCCGCCAGTCTATATCCTTGTTGGCGTCGTATATCAGTAAATAAATACTGAATGCCAAAACCCTGCCTTCGACTCCTCATTCACCTACGAACAGCTGACAATATGATTAAGTACTGATTGAAAAAAAAGATTCAGAAACAGCAGCACATAAAAGAAAATGGATGTCAAGATCAATTTGTATTAAATGCCAGAAAAAAGTGCATCTTGAGCAGCCAATCAAAAAATGTGTAGAGAATGGGCAGCTCTAATATGCAGTGGTAGGCCGGATCGGGGCAACCTCCACAAAAAGATAAAACACAATCTACTCTTGTGAATTTTGCGCATGTGTGTGAGTGTTGATGAATGCCCATAATTGCCTATAAATGGACACTGTCTGAAATGCCTCAATTTTAATATTAATTGATTCTGATCATGACTACAGTAATGACAATCCAAACAGACATGGCTGGTGCTTCTCTGTAAACCTGGACCCATTAAAGCAGAGATCCAAGATAATAGCTCTTGGTAATCGGAACTGGGTCATAAACCACTCATTCTCATTGGCCAGTAAATCTTGCTGGTCTCTGAATGTTCTCTCTCACCAAAACCTTCCATTCACCAAATATTCCATTAGTGCCAAAGCAGCCATTGTCCATCATTATGCATTGCAATTGCATGCCTTTTTATACCCACCCATTTTATTGTAAAAGCTAAACAATTTCGTACTGTAACTCTTTCAGGTGTGGTAATTGCACTGATTGTTATTGACAATGACAGGGTCACTATCCAAGGCTGTAATCATAGTAGATATTAGAAGCAACACATCCCCCCCATATTTTAATATGCTCAAAATCCCCCCCTCCCAATATATTGATAGGCTAATTTATATACAGTCGTATGCAAAATTGTAGGTTGATTGGTTGATTTAAAACTGAGGGCTGACCTTACATGACATCGGAAATGTGCACATGAACATAGTCTTCTCAGTCTTTAATCATATCTAACCTTAAACCTAACCTTAACCCTAACCTTAACCTCACTACAGTGTTAAAATGTAATCCTGTGCTATATATAGTGAAGAGATTACGTTTGCATTTGTGGTAAAAGTAAACATAAACACTTTTGTTCAGTGGATTTGTTTGGTTTATTCAAAACAAAAGGCAGACCTCATCTTATGTTTACATTTACGATTTGTTTGTGATTGCTTAGGCTGCGGAGCTGGCCGTGGTGCTGAATCCACCTGTTGTGGCTTTAAATTAAGAGTTTTCAGTTCCACTCCCTCAAAACTTGTGGCATTGTTCTGTGTGATGAAGCTGCACATTTTAGAGTGGCCTTTTATTGTGGCCAGCCTAAGGCACACCTTTGCAATATTCATGCTGTCTAATCAGCATCTTGTTATGCCACACCTGTGAGGTGAATAGATTATCTCAGCAATGGAGAAGTGCTCACTAACACAGATTTAGACAATATTTGAGAGAAATATGCTTTTTCTGTACATAGAAATTCTTAGATCTTTGAGATAAATGGGGGCAAAAACAAAAGTGTTGCGTTTATATTTTTGTTAAGTGTATTTTCTGCCTCCATTGCAGATCTGCCTGGAGAACACTTTTCAATAAATAAAACTCTTATGAGAATTGCTCGAAGGTCATAATTGACTTTTAAAACATTTGTATTGTTATTAACGTTACTGTCGTAATGGAAAGGTTTTGACTGTAATATGCCTACATCAGACAGAATAGCATATTATGCTGCTAATAATAGATGTTTAAGCCAAGTAATATACACTGCTCAAAAAAATAAAGGGAACACTCAAACAACCCAACGTAACTCTAAATCAATCGCACTTCTGTGAAATCACACTGTCCACTGAAATCAACACTGATTGACAATCAATTTCACATGCTGAAAATAGGTGGAAATTATAGGCAATTAGCAAGACACCCCCAATAAAGGAGTGGTTCTGCAGGTGGTGACCACAAACCACTTCTCAGCTCCTATGCTTCCTGGCTGATGTTTTGGTCACTTTTGATTGCTGGAGGTGCTTTCACTCTAGTTGTAGCATGAGGCGGAGTCTACAACCCACACAAGTGGCTAAGGTAGTGCAGCTCATCCAGGATGGCACAATCCCCCTCCTTCCAAATTGACATAAATAACTACTCACCTCTCCACCTGATAGCTGATGTGTGGTGAGCGACCTGGCGCATTCTAATTAGTAATGGCGTCAGGTTGGTCTCCTGTCGTCTCTATTTAATGCCCAGTTGAATAGAGGATGGCACGAGCCATTGATGATCTGTACATGTGGTTTACTATCGTGTGGCTTTTCCTAATCTTATGCTTCTGATGGACCCTGTACGTCGTGTCCTTGCCACGTATAGCGAGTTGTAAGTAGACAACACATTTATGAGTAGAGTTGCCTATTGCCAGGTAGATAACTGTTTCGTTCTGTGCCGCAAATGAGAGCACAGTGTAGTGTCACCTGAAGTTGTGCTATCCTCATTGTCCTGTTTATTCAAGTCGGGAAGCTTTCGATCTATCATTAAAACTAAACTACAAGCATCCACCTGCATTTGGTCTCCCTCTCTCCATTCCACCTCACTTCCCAACAAAAGTGAGACAGAATGACTTGCCTGAATGAGGGACTACTGAGACCACAGACAGGAACTGACGTGCCCGGCTGCATGTATGCCTCGAGGGTGGAGCAGCCGGGCAGCAAGGGAACGGAGGGACTCAGTCAAAATTCCCACCAGGACACTTTTGTGGGGAGCTATGGCCGTGTGGTGGGCTGCCTCTTCCACCCTGGCCCATCACGTGTCCTCCGGTCTCAAAGACCTGTCCAGCCCCTGCCCGCTGCAGCTGCTGTCCAGCCCCTGCCTGCTAAATCTGCTGACCAGCCCCTCCCCTACCTGGACCCACAGCACTGGCACTACCCAGACTTCTTCCAGTGCTGTCACCACCTGGACCCACAGCGCTGGCACTACCCAGACTTCCTCCAGTGCTGTCACCACCTGGACACACAGCGCTGGCACTACCCAGACTTCCTCCAGTACCGTCACCATCTGGACCCACAGCTCTGGCACTACCCAGCAGACATGGGGACTTGTGACTTGGTGACTTGGACTCGAGTCGACTCAAGTCACTATTTTTATGACTTGTGACTTGACAAAAAATAAAATACTTGAGACTTGACTCGGACTTGGAAGTTAGACTCGGGACTTGACTTGACTTGAGACACGATGACTTGAATAACTTGGGTGTTAATCACATCATGTTTTTAGTTTGTTCGTGCATGTTTTTACTCTTTACCTCCTGCTCCAAATTTCAAACTCTGGTCCGGCCAGCCTTTATTCTAAGTCTATTCCACCTCCCTTATACTGTACTTTATGAAGAAACTGATTTCACCAGAAATCCATGTCATGTTTTACATTTTACCGGAGTAGCTACTCATGTGTGGTCAAATGTGTGAGTTCGTAGCAGAAATTAGACAGATCTTATTTCGCCTTGTTTATGAATGGTAAATACCCACTCTTTGTTGACTTCAAATATAATGAATGGTGCTAAGCAATTGGACTTGCATTTCACTTGAATTTTGAGTTGTACTATTAGTTAAAAAATGTGATTTTAATGTTTATTAATTAACAATACAGTTAGGATTAATCCAACGTTTGACAAGCTAGCCACAGACAGCTAATATTGGTTACAGGCTAGCTAGCAGTTACAGAACAGTACTTGTACTCTATCGTTAGCTAGCCAGGCTTTCTGGGAGGTTACAGCTTAAGTCACATCCATTCCAGATCAAAGCTAGCGTCTTAGCATTTTCCTTTCTTCTGAATTGGGAGATCAAACGCTAGTGATCAGACATCTCTGACATTTGTTCTTTCGTTCATAATTTTCATCCCTTTAGAATTAAGTTGCCATTGCATTTTACAGCAGTACATGACGATAATGAACAGGAGAATTACAGCAGCAGCTGACATCCTTTCTTTGCATGTTCTGTAATACAGGACACCATACTGGCATTAATAGAGATTGCTAAGACATGTGACCAAGTGAGCGGCAACGTCATCAAAAGGCAAAGAATTAGGGGTATGTTTGGCCAGGGCTGGTATGTTTACATGGGGTGGCATAGCAGGCTAGTTTTCTGGCATGAAAATAATGAAAACTTAGCAAGAAAAACAGAATCCTACAAAATGCAGCAGGCAAAAAAAAAACATTTTCAGACCATACCTAAAACTAAATCCTAATGCAAAGACGAGATATGACGAGAAAATAAAGGGAATGAAAGGACTGGAACCTTACGAGCATTGCGACTGGTCAAGGGCCGGCGGGACGTCAACCTGTTGGGTGTTGCTTAACTTCCAGCACCCATATATACAACTACATGATATTAAGTGCTAATCAGGGTTCGAAATACTTGGGAGCTCACATGAAAGCAGTAAAATCATACACCTGTGGGGGTCTCTAAAAATCATCAGCACCATTATTTAGATAACAAAAAAAGATTTTTTTCCTTTAATATATATCACGACATTTATGTGAATAAACAGCCTAAAATTAACATGTTTTCCGAAAGAATGCAATAGGTCTATGCTACTGCCAGGCGCATATCGCGATGGGTGTGTTTTTGATCATGTTATACATCCGTTGCTCAAGTCAAATATTATTTAAATACCAAAGGATACCAAACCACTTAAAAGAGCCCATTCTTTGCCATGAGGACAACAAAATCATACACTCAGTATAGCAATTGGCCTTCGACCATAAGGTGGTTTGTTATTATTGTTTATTCTCTACTCCTGTATTAATAAACATTGAACTCAAATGAATGAAGTCCAATGTTAGGCTATTTATTTATCTACACATGCCACGCCTACTTACGCTACTTTTTTAAGAGACCCCCACAAAGATGAAATCATAATTCAAACCCTGGTATTAATGCATACACACACAAAGTTTTCAGTAACTTCAAGTCGCTGCAGCAGGCAGGCCCAGGTTTTTTGTACAGATGGATGGGTCCAGGACCTGGAGATTGTAAATGTGGGGAAGAAAAATGTTGACCGTTCAAAGGAATGCTAATGTTTTAAGCACCACACTCCTCGCTCTCTCATCTATCTGCATGCATTCAGAATTCAACAAAACAACGTAACTTACTAAGACAAACACGTCATGCATAAGTTAAATGGTAAATTGTGAAAACTTTGACTTGTTTACTGGTCTTACTAAATGCGCTTTCTAGTAAAACACTGTTGGAGCTACTGGTGCATGAGCCTGTTAAATAAAAATATATTTAAGACTTGAATTAAAAGACAGTTAGCATGGGCGCCTTAAGTTTGTGCCGTGGATTCCCAAAATGCTTTGCGGGAAATATGTCATGATGACGACACATTAGCAATCTCTATTACTCTGAACTGCTTTTGTGAGGGGATGTCCAGGAAAAGTCAGGAAAAGAATCAGATGTGAGGTACAGTAGATTGGATGCTGAGGTGAGTGCTAAATAATATACTGCTATAAGGCACCAATATACCACTGTTGAGAGCCGTTCAGCATGATGCATTGCGGACGGAGTTCCTGGAGACAGCAATTAACCATGGTATATTGGCAATATTTAAATGAAACCCCAACATGCTTGATTGCTTTTATGAACCAGTATCCAACGTGTTTAGAGAAGTTAAATTTGATGTGATTTCATACCCATGGTATACAGTCTCATTTACCATGGCTATCATCCTGTTTATAATACAGAATAGCCCTCTGGACCTGTTTAGTGTAACATGTGTTATGGTTCTCAGTGTTCAAGTTCTTCTATGGTGAGTAGACTACTGGCCTACAATCTGTTGTTTTCCATATGTCAAAGCTATGCATGTGACTTAATTCTACATGACAAAAAACACAGTTGGTATACACTCACCAGCCACTTCATTAGGTACACCTTGCTAATACCTAAGAGCTTTGTGACATGGCGTGTTATCCTGTTGGAAGTAACCATTAGAAGGTGGGTAAACTGTGGTTGAAACTCAGGTAGGCTGTGGCCAGGGTTCAAATGAATTTTTTCATCCACAAGCCAAACAGCTAGTTAATGTTCATACTTTACCAGTGACTCAATAAATTACTATTGTTTTTTTGGCTGGTGAGTGAAGCAAATCTATCAGCCACCTGCATATTTTCCCAGCATTTGGCTGGTAAATTATGCTAATTTCGTACCATGGCTGTGGCATTTGAACAATATTCAATTGGTACTAAGGGGCCCAAAGCATGCCAAGAGAATATCCCCTATACCAATACACCACCAGTATGAACCATTGATAGGCAGTTCTTTACTCAAAATTCAGACCCCACCTTCTGAATTTTGCAGGCTTCCTCCAGTACTGTCACCACCTAAACCTACAGCTCTGGCACACCTACAAAAAACCTTGTGCTAAAAGTGTTGTATTTTCTGAAATGTTGCAGTGACACAACCACAGGTTTTTGAAAACCTTACAGTGGCCGAGTTGGGAATTACTGAACATGCTGAGCAGTGTTGGTCACGTTACTTTAAAAAAGTAATTAGTTATAGTTACTAGTTAATTCTAATTTTAGTTCAACTGAGTTAGTAACTGAGTTACATCATTATAAAAGTAACTAATTACCAGGAGAAGTAACTATTGCGTTACTTACAAAACTCATGTCAAATATGTTAAATGAATTAAAAGGACACTAAATAGAATCAATTATTAGTCTGAGTCTGAGTTATAAGAGTTTGCGGTGGTGGAGAAAAATCTAGTTTCAGTTGCTTTGATGTCCTGGCTCCATCTCCTTTTGTAGCGGAGCTCACGTTATCAGCTGCATTCTTGGCCACTAGTTTTGTGGTGGCATGTGACGATGTGAGGTGCTTCATTAGATTTGAATTACTTGTCACCGACATGGAGTGTCTTTCTTCCTGTGCACAAGTTGCACGTTACATAAATATTCTTGCCTTTCACCTCAATGAGGAAAAAGTAGTGCTTATATTTACAGTTCGTGAAAGCTACCTTTGAACTCTTTGGACTTGCAATCGCTCTGACTCCTGGTTGGTGTGTGTGTGCGACTGTGTCGGTGCGTGTGTGTGAACTGAACAGTGAACACCCGCCCTACTCTGCCTCTGGTTGGTCGGCAAACGATGGAAATGTACTCTAAGCCAATCATCATCAGTTGTGGTTGTCTACCAACACACAAACACCAGAGAAAAAAAAACTTTGCAGGTCCTGCAAAGAGAAAGCATACTCAGATGAAAACCGCTTCATTGAGCTCAATTAAAGTAACGCCGCATTTCATTGTCAGTAACGGTAACGGCGTGGTAACGGGGGAAAAAGGAATTTGTTTGATTACATGTTACTGATAAAAGTAACGCCGTTAGTAACGCCGTTTATTCATGATGCCGTTATTCCTATCACTGCATGTAACTAAAGGGAAACTAAAACTACATGCAATGCACTGATTTAATAAGGAAAACACAAATACATATAAATGTATCTAATATATATTATTGAGTCCACTCTTAAAGTCCCTGTATGCCAGCCCACACTGGGCTGGGCGTTACAGCAAGAGTGTGATTCTTGCAAGAGAATGACATTTTTGAGTAGCTATTTTAGTTTTTTACTAAAATCACTACACAAAAATGTATAAGTTTTATATTTAGAAACTTTCATTTCTATATTTTTGAAAGCTTATTCCATTTATTGAATTGTTTTAAGACTTTTGCATAGTACTGTACAAGGGTTCCCAAACAAGAGAACAAAACATTTTATGATTAATCTAAATTATAAGAACTTTATATATATTAAGTTTTTATACATGGAACATGATGTCAAACTAAACGCAAGGTCATATCATTGATCATTTAGAGATTAGGGACGCGCGAGTCATATCTAATGAGGGTAACTGAGGTATGTATATTTGCCTCAAACCTTTTCGTCTTGACACCTTTGGGAAAAAGATTCCCATTGAACCACTGACATGGCATGATCGTGGCATAGTTTGTTCTGCAAGGCAACGACTTAGCCCACTACGCCATTCAGTCCCCTCTGATCCTCCTACTCTGAGCAAATTAGCACTTCACAGGCACTTTGCAATTAAATTAATTAATGGAGAATGTGGGACATTTGCCAAATGTGACAAAGGGGGCCGTGGGAACTCCTGGTCTACTCTGCATTCTATCAACATAGTGGCAAATGTGGTAGGTGGATGGTTTGCTGGATCTGCTGTAGGAGAACCAGCAAAACAATTGAAATCAGCACAAATATAAATGGACAAGAACAGAGTAACAGCTGATAAACTGTGGAGGAGATATTCTTTATGCCTTGTTAAAATTTAAGAGTTTACATTGTTAAAAAACTGTCTAACCTTGTAAACAGACTGGACATCTTCTGTGACTGCAAAGATAGTCTGGATGTTGTTGTCACTCAGTTTCTGAACCAGGTGGGTGATGGACGGGGAGTCCTGTTACAAGGAAACAATGATCAACCTACCAATCAATAGAACATTTTCCTTGCCCATGAAATTCTGTGATGTCACATTTCATTATTAATAACTCCATGCGGTAAAAACATATTTATTTTACTGTGTATGTCTGAAATTTATGTATTGCAGTTTGCTGTGTTTTATCAGAGTAAAATGTGTATACGCAACCTCACAGTTCTTTACAATATATGGTACAGTGCTCAAAATTATTAAGGGAACACTCAAAACACACATCGGGTCTCGATGAACAAAACATAATAAAGATCAAAATCTTTACTGACCATTGCGTATTTCATTAAGAACAAAATGGCTCAACAGTGGTCAAAGGAAACCAAAATCACAAACCGATTGCGGGCTGGATTCAAAGTCACACCGAAATCAAAGTAAATAGTTGAAATCCCGGGCTGTTCCAACTTGTGTGAATTAAAGGAACACTCCACTGCTCCAACACCTGAAAATCGTTTTCCAGGTCATGTTTCTGAAATTATAGTCACTAAAAACATATTTTCAGTGCATTCTGACGTTCCCATGCCTGCCACTGTAAGTTAGCATTTTCTATGCCAGTGATGTCACTGGAATAATATTTGAAAACAACAGCTAGACTCTAGGGAGTTTTGCTCAGTTGACATCCATATCTGTCTCATCACGCCCCTGAATTGAGTTGATTGGATAATAAAACTGCATACTTTGTGCTGGAATACTATGCATTGCATTCTTCCATTAAATAGCGCCATAGCTTTATCTATATGAAGAGTTTTTTTATCAATGGAGAGTGCAAGTGAGGAAATAACTGAAGTGCTGGACAATTTAAATTTTGATGAAGTATTATTGGTTGGTAATATCCAACCAAATGTTTGAGATGGAATACAGTGAGGAAGAAATATGGGGAAGGCTCCTGCCCAACTTTACCACTGGGGTTGAGCTTTGAATGGCAAAAGAGACAGAAAATGATTTGTTTTAAAGAATGGGACAAGGAAATGTTTTTGCTTTCAACCATCTCCTGCCAAGAAGATGATGTTTGTTAGATCAACAGAGTTTCCACGCTGACATGGACCAAGGTGTTTTGGAAACGTTCTATTCATTATCCTGAAAAACAACTGGACAAACCAGCCAGGCCCGGCTGTCTAAAACTAACAGGTAATCATTGGATTTTTTCTGGAAATATTTGGAGAAACAGCAGTTAATTAAATAAAGAAGATTGACAGAATATTGCTAAACATTTATAAATGTTAACAAGATAGGTGATTGATCTCAATGGTGTGTAATTATAATTTAAATTGTCCATGAAAGATGCAAACACTCTAGGTCCTATTGGAAGCCAATCAGCTACTTAATATGGCTGGGTGTGTAGACTAATTTGTGGAAATACTTGTATAAATAGCAGTTAAATGAATAATGAGGGTTGACAGAAAATTGCTACGCATGTACAGTGTGGTCAAAAGTTGAGACTGAAACACATACTAATTTTCACATAGTTAAAAAAATGATATTCTGAAAAAGTTACAGGGATTGGACTGCTGAGGACTCGGGAAAGTATTTTCTCTGATGAATCCCCTTTCTGATTTTAAGTGCCATCTGGAAAACACCATGTCTGGAAAAGACAAGGTGAACGCTACCATCAGTCCTGTGTAATGCCAACAGTAAAGCATCCTTTACCATTCATGTGTGGGGTTGCTTTTCAGCCAAGGGAGTGGGCTCACTTAGAATTTTACATAGGAACACAGCCATTATTAAAGAATGGTACCAACACATTATTTGGGAGCAACTTCTCCCAACCATCCACAAACAAATTGGTGATGACCCATGCCTTTTTCAGCACCTTGCCATAAAGTGGCTCAGGGAACAAAACATTGACATTTTGGGTCCACAGCCAGGAAGTTCCCCAGACCTTAATCCCATTGAGAACTTGTGGTCGATCCCCAACATGAGGGTGAACAAACAAAACCACCAAAATTCTGACAAACTCCAAGCATTGATCCCGCAAGAATGGGCTACCATCAGTCAGGATGTGGTCCAGAAGTTAATTGACAGCTTGCCGGGGCATATTGCAAAGGTCTTTAAAAAGAAGGGTAAACACTGAAAATATTGACTCTTTGCATAAACGTAATGTAAATATCAAAAAATGCCTTTGACACTTATGGAATACTGGTATTTATACTTCAGTATACAATAGTATCTACTGACAAAAAGATCTAAGAACACTGAAGCAGCAAAATTGTGGAGACTAATACTTGTGATATTCTCAAAACTTTTGACCACAACTTTATAAATGTTAACCTGATAGGTGATGGATTTCCTTGGTGTGTAATAATCATTAAAACATGATTATTGTGATTTGTCAACTCATAATGTAACTCAGTAGTGTGTATGGCCCCCATGTGCCTGTGTGTACTCCTGACAATATCTGGGCATAATCCTGATGAGATGGCAGATGGTGTTCTGGGGGATCTCCTCCCAGATCTGAATTGGGGGGTTACACATGGCATAGTGGGCTAAGTCATTGCATTGCATGACAGACTACATCATGATAGTCTAGAGTATGAGCTTGATTATGGGTTCACTGACTTTCCCCGAGCATCCTGCACATGGCAGCGCCATGGTTACCAACTGTCAAAACGAGGGTGGGACTTTAAAAAAGGGGGCATGACCACGTGTCAAATAATTGTGATGGGTCAGTACGCCCTTTTCTCTCCCTCTCCTTGTGTCCACATCGGGCGCCTGTGGGTTCAAGCTTGGAAGTATAGTCAATGAATGTAATCCTGTGCACGATCTGACTAAAGGCTTTCATTTTGGATTTGCAGATCAAAAATAATTGGCGGCTGGGCGACATGTGATCGGATGAACAATGTGCGCACACTTTGCCATCCCACAGTTCTGTCCAAGAAGTTACGGAGCTGCTGACAAGGCAGGATTGGAGGAAAGTGTGAGGAAAGAAAAATTCAAAAGAAAAACAATAAAGAGAAAAAAAAGACCTGGATTATAGCATCAGTGAGCTCCTGGACAGTCTGTGGCACTACTTAGCGGCATCGGATGCAGCAATACATAACTGACAGTTTAATCAAAAACATGCACACCAGCAGCCCGCTGGACCTAGTTTTGTAGGGCTCTGGCAGTGTTCTTCCTTGCACAAAGGAGCAGATACTGGTCAGTGTTAAATCTGAGGGTCTGTTGTCTAGACCTCTGGCTGTCTCTATTGGGGTGCAACAGGATTTGATTCTTGGGACGACCCTTTTCTCTGTATATATAAATGACGTTATTCTTGCTGCTGGTGACTCTGATCCATCTCTACACAGATGACACCATTCTATACACATCTGCCCCTACATTGGACACTGTCCTAACAAACTTCCAATAGAGCTTTTATGCCCTTAGGTGGCTTACAACTGCTCCTAAACTAAATCAAAACTAAATGCATGCTCTTCAAACAATCCCTAACAGCACCTAATGGCCTGACTAGTATCACCACACTGGATGGGTCTAAACTAGAATATGTTGACACCTACAAATACCTTGGTGCCTGGTTAGACTATTCACTCTCCTTCCAGACCCAGATTAACTCCAATTCAAAATTAAATCTAGGATTGGCTTCCTATTCCACAACAAGGCCTCCTTCACCCACGCTGCCAAACACTCCCTGGTGAAAATAAGCCATCCTACCGATCCTAGACGTTGGTTATGTCAGCTACAGAACACCCTCTAACACTCTCCTGAGAAAATTATATGTACTCGACCAGAGTTAAATAGTGTAATATGTATAGATGAGCTGTCGTTGTAAAGAGGTAGCAAATATGTAAACAATTATCTTATCTACGGAGGTATGTGACCCAAACCTTCATTTTCCTCAACTATAAAAACAAACCTTTCTACTCTCACTGCTATGATCTTTCTTATTTGGCTGAAGACAGCCCAAGAAAAACTCAGCAATACACATACTAGTAATCATATTCACCATCATTTGACCAAACAATCCCTACCATTTTCCCATCCATGGTGGGAAATGTAAGACCAGTGCCAGTAGAGAAAACCAGCAGACGTGTGGTGTTCCTCCAGCCAATGTGTTCCTGGGGAAAAGAGGGAATGAATGAAGAATTGAGGGAGAGAGAAAGATACTCCAATATGAGACATTGTAAAAAAAGTACTGAATTTTACTATGAAAAACTATGAACATCTACATTATGTCATGTTATCACAATAAGCATATACACATTTGTTTTATATCTACTATTCTCAAGAGAGAAAAGGGTGTCAATGTTCTACTAAATCACAGTAAACAAAAAACTCTGATTAAATAATAATATACAGATAAAAGCTACTCCTGTACTAAAAAGCTAATTCACATGATAAACACTAATAAAATGTTGATGTTTTTTGTTAAAGGCAAGGCAACATTATTTTTCAGGAAACTGCCCATACATTGTAAATATGATCAGAAAAACAAGACTTACACTGCAGACAGCAACTTGCATGAGCGAATCAAAACCTCCCTCTAATGAGTCCAGGTTCCTAGAATTCTGAAGTCCCACCACAGTCTTGGAGACCTGTACATTTCTGGTCAGCTTTAGAACATTCTGGAACCCAGTACAGGGGTTCAGCCACTTGGCTGAGCTGGGACTGAAAGATGATGTAACGTTCTTTTCATTGAAGAAACCAAAACCTAGAGGGCAGAGGTGAAAATAAACCTGAAATACTTAAACATCTTGCTCTGCAAGTCACAAGGGAAAAATATTATTAAAATTCTCAAAAATATTAAAACTACAAAATACAAAGGAACAGAAGGTACTGTAGTTTTAGACACAATCATGTCATAATAACTATAGACTCCCAAAAAAACTAATAGGGCTAAAAAACAATGGCTCAAATTACTCCAAGAATAATAATAATATAATAGTACATTGTATTTGTCTGAGGACTTTCTTAAGGACATCCTCAAGGACATCCTACATAGTGATAATGTCACCATTTAAAAACGGCTATATAATAATAGAGAATATAGTCAGAAAATTAGAAATACTTTTACAAATAACATTTTCTAATTGTGACCTATTCTGAAATCAGATGTGATCTTTGCCATCTCCAGCATCAGATGGGTTCCCAGGTTCTTTACATTTTCCAGATCATCTTTCATAGAGTAGGACAGATCCATTAGATAGTAAAGGTCAATTGGGTAATCCTCAGCCCGTTTGAACTTCAGGTTAAAAGCCTGGGGTTCACCTGTAGTACACAGAGAGAAGCGCAAGATGAAGTCCCACACAATGTAAAACATGTACATGCACACAACTGTGAAACCTTGATTACAGTTTTTTCTGAATGCATAAACCCTAACCGTGATTCTCATACCACAATTTCTAAAACTACTAATAAGTATAGCAAAACCACTCACTGAGTTTGCAAAACTAAAAGCACAATCACTGCTTTGCACTCAGTTTGCAATTTTGTTATACACTTTGCAAAACTATAGGTACAATCCATGCACTGCACAGCACTATTTTTGCAGAACTGCAAACACAACTCACTGCTTTACACTGAATTTACAAATGATCAACACACTCCCAGCAAAACTATACACATGTATGGCTATTATTTACACTATTTTGCCATCTATCTGGCACACTGTCACATGTGAAAACTGTTTTAGATATTTAGTTCACTTTGCAATCAGCACTATAAATAAGCCACAGGTGAGCTGTCCATGTGGAGTACAATGGAGGAAGAGTGAGAAGAGTGGGAATTAGAGGAGGCAGAGGAAGAGGACATGGAAGTGAAGAAGTAGGAGGAAGAGGAGAAGAGGACGCGAAGGTGAAGAAGCGAGTGGGAGGGGATGACAAGGACAAGGAGGTGAAGTTATAGAAAAAGGACAGGGAGGAGCAAGAGGAGGATGAGGAGGGGGCAGAGGAAGGGTAAGAAGAATAAGAAATATAGTTACTGATGACATCAGAGCTACAATATTGGACCATGTAATCAACCATGAAATGATCCTGAGGGAAGCTGGCCAACAGGTTCAGCCTAACTTGAGCCGCTACACAGTAGCAAGCATCTTAAGGACATTTCGACATGGGAATTGGTTTGTTCAGTCACTTTGCACTAGATTTTGTAGCACTGCCATTCTCTAATGAGAAAAACATCAATACCATGTGTAAAAATACAGAAATTGTTACTTTACGGAATTGCTAGACGTCCAGATGCTGGGGGCAGAGGAAGAATGTTCACTGTAGAACAAGAGACCCATATAGTCAATATGGTGATGGCAAATAATTCAATAAGGCTACGAGAAATACAGCAGAGTATAATTGAGGATGACACCACCTTCCAAAACATACACAATGTGAGCATTTCTGTATTATGTTGTGTACGCTCGCAACACAATCTGAATGAAACAAATGTACAGTCCCTTTTGAAAGAAACAGTGAATGTGTGAAACAACTGCGATATGACCATGTGCAGGTAAGCTGTAGTTTCATTGGTACTGTATCTGGAAGTGTATACTGTAGTACTGTGATATGACCATGTGGAGGTAAGCTATAGTATCATTGGTACTGAATCTAGAAGTGTATACTGTAGTACTG
>JACXGM010004233.1:0-38730 GCA_016801145.1 Umbra pygmaea | reverse complement strand
CACTGACGTCATGCTATTAATGAGTTAAGCTAGTTCGATTTTCCAATGGATACACTGTACAGAGTTTTCGTTTTAATTACGTTTGAACTGATTCCAAACTTTGGACACTTTCTGTCGTTTTCTCCAGCCTGTCTTTTCTCTTAGCCCCTCACTATTTACTTACGCTCTCTTTCTTCATGTTGTTATCTGCGTCGTCTTTTTGGCATGTTTCTCCAGACCAGTGTGGATCTAGCTTCTTTAGTGGATTCCTAGCTTTGACTAGTTTCGCCTTCAGAATAATAGCACTTGATTCAACGCGATAAACATCGCGTAACAACAAAGGAAACATTGCACATTTCGAAAATATGCCACTAAACAGAAAGGTGTGACATATTTACTTACTAATATTTGAATAAGACCATTTACATTTGCAATCTGGATTGCTTATATAATAAATAGACAAGAGTCATTGTCGCTAGCAGCGTGAGCCCGGTGTGCGATAGTAATAATCATCCGTGCGGAACCACTGTGCGCGATACAACGTTGGTAACATTGATTAAACGAAGCCTCGAGTCAAGTCATTTTGTGTCGACACATTTTTGTAATCGAGTTATTCGAGTTATTCGAGGAATCGTTTCAGCCCTAGTTCCTACCTTTAAAATGAATTTTCTATTTGCTACAGTGGCTTAGTAATTAAGGTTTTGGTAGATGTGGACAATTTTTTGTATTTTTTCAGAAAAACCTCAGGAGATCCCTTTATGGGCACCATGTACCCATCCTCTGATGGCTACTTCCAGCAGGATAATGCATCATGTCACAAAGCTCGAATCATTTCAAATTGGTTTCTTGAATATGACAATGAGTTCACTGTACAAAATGGCCCCCACAAACACCAGATCTCAACCCAATAGAGCATCTGTGGGATGTGGTGTAACGGGAGCTTCGTGCCCTGGATGTGCATCCCACAAATCTCAAACTGCAAGATGCTATCCTATCAATATGTGCCAACATTTCTAAAGACTGCTTTCAGCACCTTGTTGAATCAATGCCACGTAGAATTAAGGCAGTTCTGAAGGCGAAAGGGGGTCCAACAGTATAAGTATGGTGTTCCTAATAATCCTTTAGGTGAGTGTACATACACACATACATGTGTATATCTCCTTAAGGTCAACTACATGTTTATTAGTATTGTTCCTGTGTCCTTAGTAAGCTGAAACAGCAGTTTCAGAAGTTGTTGTTAACTGCTGAGTGGGCGGCTATTTTGTTATTTTAGACATATTTCCTCCCTGTCATTGGATTGGTGGATGCAGAAAAACTGAAGCCGGGAGACCTTGTGGTAAGCTCTTGTGTGTTTGTTTTTAAGTTTTGTTGACTTGCAGCTTCTCAACAAAGCAATAGTGTTCTTCTTGGGTTATGCTTCCTCATTGTTATATTTTTCTCTCCATAACGCGATGAGCAGGGAGTAAACAAGGATTCCTACCTCATCCTGGAGACCCTGCCCACGGAGTATGACTCTCGAGTCAAAGCTATGGAGGTGGATGAGCGTCCCACCGAGCAGTACAGTGACATTGGTGGATTGGACAAACAGATCCAGGAGGTCTGTCATCTTTATCCAATTTGTCTGTTTAAACTAGAACAGTTCTGTGCAAAAAAACTATAGATTTGTCAGAAGAGCATGTTATTTTGATTTAGTTTTTAAAACATACTGTCATCTAAGACCAGCTTTACTCCAACATTTTTTTTCCAGATTGCTGCGAAAGTCTTTAGAAATCAAGAAAACGACTTTGGACAGAACTTAATTGTTTCCTTTACAGATATGATAATCAATCAAATTGATTCGTTTCATTTTTAATCCCATTGCTCCACACCATCTAGCTGTTCTGGTTGTTTTTATGAAGTAGCTAAAACTGTTTTAACAAATCACTTATGTTGGTATAACAACAAGCATCTCCATTTCACCAATTCAGCTGTAGGTAGATGTCTCAGATTCAAATGTTACTTTGTTCGGCAAGCCATCTCACTCCCTCCAGCCATGGCTGTAGATGGGCAGTGTCATTTTTAGAGTACAAATGAGACCTTTCAGATAATTTCAACCTGTCAAAATATTAATATATGTAAAATTGGAAAATGAATGTAATGGTCAGTAGGGTTACATATCTGGAATGCAATTTAACTTTTGTTCCCAGCTTGCAATGGATACAGAGAGATGCAACCAAGTTGTTGACCAGTTAAATAATTTGAGTCAGCGCTACTTCAGACACAGTGGTGTTAACATGAGACACTTAATCTTTCAGCTTGTAGAAGCCATTGTTCTGCCCATGAACCACAAGGAGAAGTTTGAGAACCTGGGAATCCAGCCACCTAAAGGGGTTTTGATGTATGGCCCACCAGGCACAGGGAAAACTCTTCTGGCCAGGGCCTGTGCAGCACAGACCAAGGTAAAACAAAACTGTCTTCCTAGCATATACTGTTCTTAACTAGCCTCGCAAGTCTCTACTCTTTTATTAACACATTTCTTTTACTCAAGGCAACATTCCTCAAGCTGGCCGGCCCACAGCTAGTCCAGATGTTTATCGGTGATGGTGCCAAGCTGGTGCGAGACGCCTTTGCGCTGGCCAAGGAGAAGGCCCCCTCCATCATCTTCATTGACGAGCTGGATGCCATCGGAACCAAACGGTGAGGCTGCCGGATGGATTTCAGTCCTAAACACTGAACCAACTAACGACAAGATTGTTTTTTTCCTCTGTGCCACACTGGTTTCCTGGCATTGACAGAAGACTCTGACCCATTTGATTTCCACATAGGTTTGACAGTGAGAAAGCAGGTGACCGGGAGGTCCAGAGAACTATGCTTGAGCTCCTCAACCAGCTGGATGGGTTCCAGCCCAACATGCAAGTGAAGGTATTAGTCTTTTCAATGTAAACCTTGATTAGAGTTGAAGGACCTGAATGCCAAGGTAGTTTATTTTGCACTGATTGCTTATGTTGCTCTGGACAGGAAGATATTGCATTGTTCTCAATGCAATATTTCCCCAAAAAGTCTTTAAAAAAAATTAAAATTGGATTTTAGGGCTGTGCAATTAATCAGATTTTGATCGCGATTTCAATTTCAGCTCCTAACGATCACAAAAACAGTGTAATCGAGAACAAACGATTATTATGTACATGGCATTTTCTAAGAACTCTTATTTTTGTCTTCTGTTTGAATGACACTCACAAGCGCACTTTTGTCACTCCTGAAACCGAAAGCGAAACTCACTCAGTCGTCTATTAAAGACGCATTTTACAGTGTAACTCCATATCCATCGTCTGCGCAGGCACAAAAAAATCACACATGCCGTTGCATACTTTTAGCCAAAGATGTGTGCCCCATTAGCACACTTGAGAATGACCGCTCTAGAATGTTGTTGCATACTTTTGACAAATGTTATAATTTGCCATCTCACCACCACTTTACCAGAGTTGCTCTGCGTGCTTTATATGAGAAATGCAACAGAGTATTGATCTATGGTCTACAGTATTTTATATATTACAGCAAGGTGATTGCAACAGCTCCATGAGTTTACCTCTCAGCTTTGTCTATTTGAGTCTTGTATTGTCTAGGATATTTTATTTGTGTACTTGCAGCGTTGTTTACTGAAACATTTTTCTAGATTGCGCATTTCAGTACCGAAGCAACGAAATTGAGCAGTTACGTTCTCGTTCTTGGTTTCATTAGCACAGGTGTAGTGTAGAGCCATGTATTACTTTTGAACAGTTATTCTACCGACTGAAGAGCCAGGCTTTGTGTTAATTCTATTCAGTAGTTTGTTTGAACTGCTGTTTGCGATTCTACAGCATACTCAATTAAGCACAGTGATCGTGCGCACATGAAAAACCTGCAGGCAAAATAGAAAATAAGATATGTTTAGAAGTGTTAATTTATTTCATATAATAAATATAAATAACTTATTTGCAAATATAATTGAAAGACATTGCTGTGTAATCAAATCAAAACATTCAAACGAACTATGTGTGCTGGTTACACTCAACAAAGTCAGAACATGCACCCGCTCCTGACGTCAGAATATTTCACTGTTTTTCAATATCAACAAATGCAAATTTCCAAGGTCAATGAGTAATCAATTTAAATTATCGTGATTTCAATATTGACTAAAATAATTGTGGTGATGATTTTTTCCATAATCGAGCAGCCCTATTGGATTTAGAAAGCTAACTGTTGTAACACATGGTTGGTGCACTGGGGTCTGTTTGTTGATGTTTTAATGTGACATGGAGACCAAGCAGCCATATAAAGTGCCTGGTAAAACCGATGCACAGTCAAGTCCAGAGGACTGTTTTAGCCAAGTGGTTGTATTGTATGCTGACACTAAAATGGGCAGTAGTCAGGTATGAATGTGTAGACTAGTGTAGTTTTGTGCCGTCATGGATTTTCTGGAACAACTCTCAGAACTCATAGTGAAGTGAAACGAGGATTTCTTTCGTGAGTAACTTAAAATACAATTGTTGTGAGCTTATCAAGACATCAATATATTAGAATCTACACTTTTAATTTATCTGTTACCACACCTGTCATGTGATAACACCCCTCTCTCTCACAATTGGACTCAGAAACACATGCTCACAGAGCTGTTTTGAAATGCTGGTGTCACTATACATTGTCAGGACCGGTTGACTGAACAACCCTACTGTGCATAGATCAGAGTTTCTAGTGGGTGAGACTTGAGAAGCCTAAAGGTCCCTGTCCAGGGCCAGTGTAAAAAACGTTTGCACCAGCTGTGCCCTTAATTTGCTATGGGGCAAGCGTTCCTAACCTAGCGACGTCTCTAGCCTAGGCAAACACTCTGAGCTCAACACTCTGAGCAGCTCTCTGCTCTTCTTAGTTAATATTTTCAACTTTGACCCCTGCTGACCCTGACCTCAAGTGCAAGCAGTGGCATTGCATTTTAATGTTGTATACATGAAAATAAGTAGCCTGAACTTCCAGTTAACACTGACATTTTATGACGATAGGGATAAGTCATTGGCTACTAGCCTGCTAGCTAGCTACAGTACTACAGCTGTCAGAATGCGCCCTAACAGACAGCAAGTCATTGAACGCTGGTCATGAACAAGGCCCCTAATCTGGCAAGCAAATGTAAGCTAATGGAGAAGTTAAAGCTGGCTAGCGTCAGCTAATGCTAGGCTAATTGAGAATATAAGCAATAGTTTTTCTCCAATGCAACTCGATTTACATTAGAAGCTGTGGTAGTGTCTGCCACAGGGGGAGGTATAGCATATGCACACAGAGGTCATGTGTATATAGCTGTTTAATGTAAAAATAATATTAATAATGACAATGCTGGTATTGGATGGGTACTCTGTATCGCCAGATACTCAGTGTTCTGTACTCACTCAGTATCGTCATAAAGAAGTGATTGTCAGTGCAACCCTAAAAACCAGGGCTCCTGCCTTGAGCACCCAGAGACCAGACCTGGACAGCTATACTCTCTGACTGTGGCTGGAGCTTTAGTGGTGACCAGTTGACATCCAGTTTCACGCACAAGTTGTCTGGGGAAGAAATATTTAAGTCCCTGCCCCAATCTTACCAACTTTCTGTCATTTATTAAGTGCTAATATACTGTAGCTTTTTTTATACACTATTGTGATAGATGTATTATCTTCAAGATATTAGAAAATACCACAATAAGAATTTTTGTTGATATTACCCAACCATAGCTGACATTGTTTTCTAACATCTCTTGCCAGGTTATTGCTGCCACTAACCGGGTGGACATCCTAGATCCTGCCCTGCTGCGTTCTGGACGCCTGGACCGTAAGATTGAGTTCCCAATGCCCAATGAGGAAGCACGCGCCCGCATCATGCAGATTCACTCACGCAAGATGAACGTCAGGTTTGTACCTATAGTCCGTTCTTCATGAGACAAATTTGATCAGAATTTTGTAAATTGGTTCAAAACCTAAATCTAGATTAGATGAAAGCTGTGCCACTGTATACACAACAAAGATATTGTCCTGTTCTCCTTCTATTAACTGATGATATTGACATTAATTTATACAGTAAAAACATGTTTATCAAACCTAGGCTGTGCAACATGACCAACAAAAACATACACTAATGGTCAAAAGTTTTAGAACACCTAGGAATTGAAATGGGGTTTTGATACCTTCGTTCACTAAGGTGGCATTAAATTGTTCAGAAATGATAGTGAACCTGATTAATGAGTTAATGATTTCATCATTAGGACACTAAGTTAATGGCTGTTTAAAATGTGGCTTAGTTCTCTTGCATGCAAATAATAATGGTGATTTCCAACTGCGATCGCTATTTGCAACATTGGAAATGTATTAGAAATGTATTTCAAAAATTCAATGCCACAATCTTTATGGAAAACCCTGGGTGTTCTAAAATGTTGGACCAGTAGCTTATGTATTTATCTATTTTTGAAACTATTTTTGAAAACAAATTCCTTGCTGTAGAAATAAAACAGAAATAATAAATCCTGATTTATAATTGTTACTTTACATTTTGAGCTGTTTAGAATTTTCAGTGAACTGCACTTTTAAGACTGTATTACAATTATAATTTTGAGTTCCAGTTAAGCTATCCTGTGTGACTATTGCGCGCGCGCGCGCACACACACACACACACACACACACACGCGCGCGCACTTGACTCTACAATACCAGCTTGTACAGCATTGGATAGGTGACAGTTTAACCACCTTTGCTGAAAGCTTTATCTGATTCCACCATTCTTTAGAAATGCTGCATGCCATTATGAAGATTAAATTATACGACATGATTCATGTTTGTGTAAAGCGACATCACAAAAATAACAGAACACTGTTTAGTCCCTTAAAGTTACAATTAATGTGTGAAATAGAAGTATTGCACACAAAGATTTGATTATGAAACAAGTCTGTAGCTTTTAGTTTCACACTTGGTCCTCAGAGGTGTTTGTCCTGTATGTGCTCAAATCCCATTGGTAGCTGCATCACTTACTTTGTTCCCACAGCCCTGATGTGAACTATGAGGAGCTGGCCAGGTGTACGGATGACTTCAATGGTGCCCAGTGCAAAGCAGTCTGTGTGGAGGCGGTGAGTGATATTTCTGTAACTAAACGCCCACAAACACTCTTTGCAATCTATACATATTGACACCTTGGTTTTAAAGAGATTACAAATGACTTTCCTCCAGAGTTTGGGTAGAAAAATATCCTAGGACATTTTCAAAATATATAAATGAAGTATTAAATATTGTCTTCCCAACTCAGTTCATACCTGATGGAGAATTAACAACTCTGAATCGTTTTAGAGATAAAAGCTCATCTTGGTTGACCAGTAGTCAGGTTCTCTTGACTAATCAATTGGTCAACATTTAAAACATGTGTATTTTATTATATATTGTAAGATTCAAATCCTGACAGGTGATTGCCTAAACGCTGTTGATCTAAGATGTCATACTACAGATGACATTGCATAAAATTTAGTTTGTCACCGCATCACAATAGCAGGAAGGCATCTCAGGGATTTCAAATGGCCAACGTGTCAAATTGATAAGAACAGCTTTTAGTCAAGCAAGTAATGGGAACAGTGGACACACTGTTCCGTTTTTAAAGCGGTGCTCATTTCAGTGTTACTACACAATGTGATTAATGATGATCAAAGCTTTGAATGTCACACAACCAGGTGTCAGAACTGCTGGTTTAAAAATGCTACTATGCACACATGCAATCAAAGTGATTCGCCCCAATTTTAAAGTCAGATTCATTGTCAAAATGTACAGACTTTCAGATGTTTGCAGTGAACAAATCAAACAAAAGCAACAATGAATGAAGTGGCTTCCCCGAATGCAACTGATAATGACTTCTCCAGTCTCAAAATTATTCTACCGCCTCTTGGCAGGTATCTATAGTACTTAGTAGAGCACCCTTTGGCTGTTGTGACCTGCTGCAAATAAGATGTATAGCCAGACACCAGCCTCTGTCGGCACTCCTGAGGAATCGTAGCTTCTCTGGGTTTCTTTATATTAACAGATTGGAGCCAACTTTTGTGCTTTTGGGTCAGTAGTGGTGTACGTCTTGGAGTTCTGGCATGGAAACCTTACTGTGCAAACTGAAACCTCAATGCCTGTTGCCACCAATTCTTGCTGCAGGTCTTTTGCACAGGGTGTCTGCGGGGTTTTAAAAAGTATTAAGGTAGTAAATCAAATTTGTAGAAATTAAGGCCATTAAAAGGGTATTAATCGCCATTTTACTAGGTATTAATTTGTTTTTATTTTTTTTGCAAACTGAGTTGTCCATTAGTTTTGTCTCTTAAGTTGATCTTGTAAAGTTTGTGTGATATTATATCCTATCCTGCAATGGGTGATATCTGTTACTGACAAGCCAGACCAACATCAAGACGTTGGGAACACCATTGGCAGGGCTCAATCCGAGGGGCGGGATAAACGGTTGTCTTTCAAATTCCCTCTGCACGCAATTGACCTCTCGCCGGCCCCTTCCCTAAAATGGCCATTGTCCAATCACACATCATAGCAACCGTTACTATGTGACCAGGGGCCTAATTTATGAAGGTGGCGTACCCACAAAAGAAGACGTACGCATCTCTCTACGCAATAATTGGGATTTATAAAAAGCAAACTTGACGGGAAAATGTGCGGTCCTTCACGGAAACTCTGACCCATGCGTACGTACAAAAACGGATGAAATGAGAAATGGCGACACTGCCGGCAGATGTGTAAAACACATTAAGCTGTCTGAAACTGCAGACCGTTGTGTAGCTAAACGAAATTGAAATACTGCCTCTCATTAATAATTTGAACATTTCACAAAACCCAGTCTTACAATCAACAGCCTGTGGTGGAATACAAATGAAATAAAACAAGATTGTAGCCAACTGAAATGCAAACGAAGACATATTTCCAAAAAGAACACACAAACATGTTCTGTAATTATATTGGCATGTTATGTAATTCATCCTCATAAATAATACGGTAAACAAAATAATGTTTAAAACATATCCTTGTCGATGCGTCTGTCTGGCAGAGCAGACATACATTAGATTAGATAGATATCTTCATTGTCCACTGGGGAAAGTTGTGTTCATAAATGTCATCAGCTACGGAATCATGGTGTTCATGTATATGCCGTTAGTCTGTTTCATTTCCATCCATCAATTGTTCCATCTTGACGGATGTCTTAACCATTTTGAAAGCTGGAATTAATTCCAGTTGCGCATAATCCCATTTACAATTACATGAATACCGACATCTGTAGCTGATCAGATACAATCACCTGCATGGTCATAAAAAGCCATGATGCCAACCCAATGCGTAATGACGCACAATGGCTGATCTTGCACTGTTAGAAGATGTGGCAAATGGAAGGATTCGGAGGGAACAAATTTTCAGACAGCAAGAAGACTTGCTGGCAAACGAGGACAAGTGGCTTATGAACCGGTTCCGATTTCCTCGGTGCGTCCTGTTGGACCTCTGTGCTCTATTGGGCCCAGCGTTACAAAGGAGCACTCGGAGAAACCACGCCGTGCCAGTCCCACTTCAAGTCCTTACAAAACTTGAGATTTCTGGCGACTGGCACTTTCCAGCGGGAATTGGCTGACAGGTCTGGGATTTCACAGCCAACCCTTAGCCGGGTTATGCCAGACGTGTTAATAGGTGTAATTGGTGTGTCGCATGATTACATAACGTTTCCTTACACTGCGGGTGAACAGGCAAACCATAAAAGCGCAATTTGCAGCTATGTCCGGTTTCCCAAATGTAATCGGTGCTATTGACTGCACTCATGTTGCCATAATAAGGGCACCAAATGAGAAGGAAAATGCTTTTATTAATCAAGCATTTTCATTCGATCAATGTCCAAATAATTTGTGATGCAGACATGTTGCTGTAATGTAACCAATTTTTTACTTTTTATTTGGGCCACGGTCCGACTTTATTACAGCGTCTGCAACCTTTTGCCACTCTCAACGCCTTTTTGGCATTGGTAATAGGCATACTGTGCCCTTCAAACAACATTTTCCTCCTCTTTTCCACCTCGCCAACAATATTTTCTGCCTCACATTGAGTGAAGTTTTTTACAACGTTTGAACTATATGACAGAGCTCATGCTGGCCAAATTCGGTAGAGAAACAAACTGCATATAGCATATATATATATATATATATATATATATATATATATATATATATATATATATATATATATATATATATATATATATGAGAGAGCGCAAATTAACTTCCATGTTTGCTGCCTTTTGTATTAGGACAAACTCAATGACAGTTGTTAATATTACTGGAATATATTTGGATTATAGAAAAAATATATATAGATTGCTCGAAAATATGCAAATTCCGCAAGATTCCGTGTTATAAGTAAATTCCGTTTTTAGTGATAGATTCCGCGATTTGCGGAAACCATAGGGCCCTATGTTTGCCATGATTTCTCAATCAATGAATATTAATTTCGGGCCGTTTCACTGACTATTTATGGGCAATTATAGTCAGTGAAAAAGCTAAAAGCTGTGCCACATTTAGAGTTGATTGTGATTTATAAAGGGAAACGTGCGTAGGACGTGCATGCGCACGGTTTTATAAATCTGAATATTTCTTTGCGTACGCACGTCCTTTATATAGTCCGTATGCCACTTCTGACGCAAATCCACTGCAAAGTTTTATAAATGAGGCCCCAGGTCCGACAATCATTGATTCTAAGCAGGACGGTGAAGCGGTGCGCCCACAGCGTTTGTAAATCGGACACTAGATACCCAGAGAGATTGTCTGGAGGAGTTGTGTTCTTTCCCTTCCCAAAGCCGAAAACACAACGTGAGCGGTGCCTACATTGAATAAAACAGTGTGGACGGCTCCACTCTAGGGGTGCTCGATTATGGAAAAAATCATAATCATGATTATTTTAGTCATTATTGAAATCACGATTATTTAAATTGATTACTCATTGATTTTGGAAATTTGCATTTGTAGATTTTGAAAAACAGTGAAAATATTCTGACGTCAGGTGCATTTTACTTTCCCAGCTAGCATAGATCTGGCGGGACACAGGCGGACCAGCAGAGGCAGAGCTGGTGGTCCGCCAGGCGGTTTGCTCATCGTTTAACCAGCGGTCCACTGCCGGCCAACAGGTCCACCGGCAGGTGAACAGCGTTTTAGACCTTGAAAAATATTCTAAAGTAAAAAAAAGACAAGCTTTTTTCTTTAATATATTTTAGAACTGAATTCAATTTCAAAATAAACTTAACTGTGTTTGTATTGTATTGGAATGTTGTTGTAACCAAATTTGTAAATAGTTTAAAATATTTTTCATTAGATAGATATCTAGGACATAAGCCTAGCCTAGGATATAGCCCATATACGCAGCAGATAGACTAACTGGAACAACAGTATGAGTGCATAGGATTCCCAGAGGACCTCTGTCTAAAACTCTGCTCACCCGCCGGAAGACCGCTCATTCCCAAACACTCTGGCGGACCACCCGTTAAACGATGAGCAAAAAGCTAGCGGAACGTCAGCTGTAACCGCCGGTGGTCCGCCAGCTCCATGTTTGCTGGGTTGTTGAGGGTGACCAGCACACACAGTTCGTTTGAATGTTTGGATTTGATTAGACAGCAATGTCTTTCAATTATGTTTGCAAATAACTTATTTATATTTATTATATTAAATAAATTAACACTACGCATCTTATTTTCTATTTTGCCTGCAGGTTTTTCATGTGCGCACGATCACTGTGCTTAATTAAGTCTGCTGTAGAATCGCCAACAGCAGTTCAAACAAACTACTGAATAGAATTAACACGAAGCATGGCTCTTCAGTCGGTAGAATAATTGTTCAAAAGTAATACATGGCTCTACACTACACCTGTGCTAATGAACCCAAGAACGAGAACGTGATTAACTGCTCAATTTCCTTGCTTAGGTACTGATATGCGCAATCTAATACTAAAGTAAAATGTTTCAGTAAACAATGCTGCAGGGACACAAAATATCTTAAAGAAGACTCAAATAGACAAAGCTGATAAGCTAACTAACAAACAAAGTACCTGCGTTGCTGTGAGGTAAACTCATGGAGTTGCTGCAATCACCTTGCTGTAATATATAAAATACTTTAGACCCAGTAGCGTAGCCAGAAAAAAATATTTGGGTGTGCATCTAAAAAACTTGGTGTGCCACATCGATTTTTCTCTACATAACAGAGGCCTATACTACGAAGCTATGTTCAACATGCCCTAGATTTCCATTCATTACCTGGCTTCACTTAACCTAACAATTATGATCTAGATACGAAATGTCATGACCGTGGTTATCAATTCATTAAATCAACCCAGGATTTCCCAATTTAGTGACAAGCGCGTTTACATGAAAGGAGCGGTGTGTTCATCATAGGACCAATCGCAGAAACTGACAATTCTATGAGAGCCGCATATTTCGCTCAACTGTAGTAAATTATAATTTTAGATAAATTTGAAGAGCATAAAAAATATAATCCAGGCATAAAGCAAGAAGGAAAGCTGGGGAAAAAATGCCACCCGTGTATTTTTAAGTGCCTCAGGCTCATCGATATCACCGACTATAATTACAATTGTGTATTCCATTAAACCAGTGTTGCTTCATGCCAGGCCTGGCAGGAGAATTAACTCTGCAAAGGGGCACCCAAAATTACTAAGGGGGCACACATATTTCAGCTCGGTAATAACACGATGAATAATGTTGATAGTATGTAGTGGAGTGGACAGTAATCATTTGTAGCTTGTAAATACACAATGCATTCAATTGCAGCCAGACACACGGCTGTCTTGTCATAATAAAACATGTTAGACTGCTTTACAATTTTGACTGATAATACTAGTTTAAAAAATACATTTTGAAAACGCTGCCAAGTTCCTAATATTGCTCAAAATCTACCCACCTTCATCAATGTATTGCAAAAAGCAGTTATTCTACTATAACAACATCAACAATAAATTAGACATTATAAATGAAAAATGTCAAATGTCATCACCTCAATCCCGCAATAGACAATCAAAAGCAATGAGGAAAATAACGTATTGACAAGCCATTTTCCACCATTTCCAAAAGCTTGCAAATTACACAATAATTCAAAACTGACAATGCTGATATTTCTTACCTGATTCAGAAAAGTTTGTCAGGCACACGCAGCTGCAAGGCTGTATAGGCGGCAAGACAGTTTTACTCTGCTGCAGCTATAGGCCGAGTGGCATCGGCGGTCGAATGTCTCGGTGTTACCGGCAATGTTTGCCATTTCCGCGCCACTTTGAGTTGAGGATGTGCAAAACCACTTTCTAACAACCATAATTGAGCTGTGAAACTTCTTTCCGGTGGAAACAATCTACTACTAGGCTACGTTTGAACCAGAACTGTGAACCATAGATTCAAATTGAGCCCGCCTTTCTACTGTGTGAAGGCCAATCAACGTATGATTTTTGCCAACGTGTGACTTTTTTATGTTAACCCGCTGGTTTTGATTCCTGTGCAGTGGCACAGCGTAATAATCAACGCAACAAATCGCAGCTAGGCCTTACTGTGGAGGGATTTGTAGGACACATACTTGAATCAAAACTGAGGGGGCACAATATTCTGAGGGGGCATTTCCCCCTTTTGCCCCCTCGTGCCGCCAGGCTTGCTTTATGCTGATGGTGTATAACAATTGTATTTATTGTATTCTTTCATTTGCAACCCTGACAGTGTTAAACAGTCATGGGAGCAAATAAAAAATGTACAGGGTGTGTAAATTAATCAATGTTATAATACTTGGTTGTTTAACAAGTTCTGTAGGAAATAGGAATAGTACATGTATGTTCACTATATATTGTATTTACAGAGAAAGGGGATACATTTATGTTGATCCGTATCAAACAGACCATATATTAAAATACCTTTCACAAACAAACGCAACACTATACATAAAGTCTGTACCTGTAAGTGCACAACTTCGATGTATTGCACTGCACTGGCACATACAGATCAAGATTAGCTGCTGAATGTGTTGGCCTATTACGCCCGTTTCATTCTACTACACTGCTAGCCTCCCGTGATATTCGCTGGGGTCACGTTGGCGGCTATTTTTGCGCATACACTTAAATGTGTAGGCGTGGATCTAGATGTTGTTTTTTAACTAAAAAAATAAGATTTTAAATGAACAAATATTATATAATTAGACCATAATAGACTAGGTTTAAAAAACAGCTTTGCCAAGGCTATAAGAAAAAGTGCATTATGCATCTGATTTCTGGGTGTGCCAGCTGCCTCTTTGGGTGGCACAAGCACACCCTGGCACACCCGTGCCTATGCCACTGTGTAGACCATAGATCAATACTCTGTTTTTGTCACCACTTCTGCACAGCATTTCTCATATAAAGCATGCAGAGCAACTGGTAAAAAGGTGGTGAGATGGCAAATTATAACGCTTGTCCAAAGTATGCAACAACATTCTAGAGCGGTCATTCTCAACTGTGCTAATAGGGCACGCATCTTTGGCTAAAAGTATGCAACGGCATGTGTTTTGTTTCTGCGCGCACGATGGACATGGAGTTACACTGTAAAATGCGTCTTTAATAGACGACTGAGTGAGTTTCGCTTTCAGTTTTGGTAGGGACAAAAGTGTGCTTGTGTCATTCAAACACAAGGCAAAAAGAAGAGTTCTTAGAAAATGCAATGTACAAAATAATAGTTTTTTCTCGATTACACTGTTTTTGTGATCGTTAGGAGCTGAAATTGAAATCGCGATCAAAATCTGATTAATTGCACAGCCCTACTCCACTCCCAGTATCGAACATTACGAAGCATAAATAAGTTGCTCAAAGGCTAACAGCTAACTAGTTACCGTGTTATTTAGATCTACTAACTAGAGGCAAGAACACAAATTGGACCAAAGTTATGATTACCATGGATATCATTGCCGGAATGTTGACCTACTCTCTAAGCTAATGCTGCGTTCGTTTATTCTCAAAGATCCGACTCGGAACTCGGAAATGATGTCACTTCCACACTTCAAGCGTTCTATTATTGCTGCGTTTGTTTATCTTTCCGAGTCGGAGCTCCGAGTCGGAGCTCGGATCATTGCCTAGCAATGCGCACCACACGCCCCCTTTTCCTCAGACATCCGACTTTCCCACTCGGAGATCTCAGAGGTGACCGAGCAGGAATTCCGAGCAGGAATACAAGATGGCTGCGCCCTGTGACTTGTAAACATGAATTGTTTTAATCGTTTTTGGACCGCTTTGGTTATTTAAATGACACTTTCAATCACTCGTATTACTGCAATACGTTACTGGGCCCGTATCGGTCATGTTGTGAGTGAAATATAGAAAAAAAGACTTGTTTCAAACCGGTGTTGCTGAACGTGGCTAGCGTTGTAACATAAGAAACTAAAACATGAAATGAAGTGAACATTTTAGAAGTTCAAATGGCTGCGTTTTGATATGGTGGGGTGATAGTCATAATCATAATCAAAAAATGTAATGTAGTGCTTTTGAAGCGCCTGGTACTTGGTCAGTGCTACCGCAACAACAGGTTTCTGGGTGGCATCCATGTTTTTCTCCGACTCGGACGTGCAAAACATAATAGAACGCTTAATGTGTGGAAGTGACATCATATCCGAGTTCCGAGTCGGATCTTTGAGAATAAACGAACACAGCATATGTTTTGCACGTCCGAGACGGAGAAAAACATGGATGCCACCCAGAACGCTGTTGTTGCGGTAGCACTGACCAAGTACCAGGCCTTCCAAAAGCACTACATTACATTTTTTGACTATGATTATGACTATTACCCCACCATATCAAAACGCAGCCATTTGATGTTCTAAAATGTTCACTTTATTTCATGTTTTAGTTTCTTATGTTACAACGCTAGCCACGTTTAGCAACACCGGTTTGAAACAAGTCTTTTTTTCAATATTTCACTCACAACATGACCGATTCACATACCAACAGGCAGTGATACGGGCGCAGTAACGTATTGCAGTAATACGAGTGATTTAAAGTGTCATTTAAATAACCAAACCTGCTCGGAATTCCTGCTCGGTCACCTCTAGGATCTCCGAGTGGGAAAGTCGGATGTCCGAGGAAAAGGGGGCGTGTGGTGCGCATTGCTAGGCAACGATCCGAGCTCCGACTCGGAGCTCCGACTCGGAAAGATAAACGAACGCAGCATAAGTTTAACGAGCCCTTTAGCTTAAGCCAACATTAGTTAACATGTTAGCTAACGCTAGGTTCATTAGCTGCTGTTGTGTTGGGTCTTTGAGCTCCCTAACATTATTTTTCAAAGTGGAACTTAGCATCCCAACAAGCAACTTTAAATAATTTGTTTTTATCTTTCATGTAGCATTTTATGAACTGAAAACCTACCCAAGAGTATGACTGGTCCACAAGGCTGTGCTGGTTGCATTTGAGGTACAGGTCATGGGGTTTCTCAGATTTCGCTTGCATTACGCCCGTTTCAGACATACTCCGTCTGCAGTGCGTGTTGCAGTTCGTATGCGGTGCGGAAGCATGACAAGCCATTGTGCTTTTACACATCACACAATTGCAGTGCGGTACTGATCCAAAGTTTCTGTGTTCCACAAATCAGTGGCGTAGGCACGGGTGTGCCAGGGTGTGCTTGTGCCAGTCAAAGAAGCAGCTGGCAAACCCAGAAATCAGATGACTAATGCACTTTTTGTTATAGCCTTGACAAAATGTTTTTTTCTCTAAACCTAGACTATAAAGGTCTAATTATAAAATGTATTAATTTTAAAATAAATTCAGAATTATTTTCGTTAAACATCCAGATCCACGTAGGCCTACATAATTAAGTGTATGCGCAAAAATAGCCACCAACGTGACCCCAGCGAATATCACGGGAGACTAGCAGTGTAGTAAACCAATTATGCATTAGTTAGCACATTCAGCAGCTAATTACTAATCTTGAGCTGTATGTGCCAGTGCAGTGCGACGCATCGAAGTTGTGGGCTTACAGTTCCACAGACTTTATGCATAGTGTTGCGTTTGTTTGTGACAGGTATTTTAATGTATTGTCTGTTTGATACAGACCAAAATCAATGTATCCCTTTTATTGTAGAGCCTGTACATACATTTACTATTTACTCCTCCTGTAGTCAGTGATATCGATGAGCGTGAGGCATTTATAAATACATGGCATTTTTTCCCCAGCTTTTCTTCCTGCTTTATGTCTGTATTATATTATTTTATGCTCTTCAAATTTCTCTAAAATTATCATTTACAGTTCAGCGAAATATGCGGATCTCATAGACTTGTCCGTGTCTGCGATTGGTCCTGGTGCACACGCCCCCTTTTCCTCAGACATCCGACTTTCCCACTCGGAGATCTCAGAGGTGACCGAGCAGGAATTCCGAGCAGGAATACAAGATGGCTGCGCCCTGTGACTTGTAAACATGAATTTTTTTAATCGTTTTTGGACCGCTTTGGTTATTTAAATGACACTTTCAATCAGTCGTATTACTGCAATACGTTACTCGTGTCTGCGATTGGTCCTGGTGCACACACCGCCTATTTTATGTGAACACGCTTGTCACTAGATTGGGAAACCCTGGGTTGATTTTTTTTTATTCTGAAAGTGGAATAAATACAAGATGTTTCCAAAGTCTCAATCTATTTTCTTGACTTTCCCTATCTGCATTGTTCTATTGGCCAAGAGGGTGTAGTTATATAAATCTCAAACTCCTTTTAATGGTTAGAAGCGTTTTGCCGTATTAACCTGCAACTCAATGTCGTGTTGGTTTAAAAAAAATACTGAGATGGTATTAAAATGTATTGAATTTACCTCAAGGATTTCTGTATATACCCTGTTTGCAGTAACTAGAGGGCTTTTCATAACCTGCCATCTCAAATCTGTTCCTTGTTTGTGAAGGGTGATTTTGTTCTCTAACTTTTTAACAATTTTTCAGATTTAGAAGTTTCTCACATGCAGTCAAATGTGATACTCAACAAACCCCTAGCTAGTTGTGTGTTCCAGCACAAGCACACCTGGTGCAACCTTGATTAGTTGCAGCAGATGTTTTAGACCAAACCTGTTTTGCATGTTTGTGCTGTTGTGAAGGATTATATTCAGGGTGTTGAATAGCTAGCTATGGCTTCTTCATTAGAAAACTATTACAAAATATTACAAAACGGATGAGATTACTTAACCTGTGCCTGGTTAGCATGTTTAGATCAGTGACAATATCGTTGTGGTGAGTGAATGTTAAAATCACTTTTATTTTGTAAATAGGCTTATTTGGAAGTTGATGTTGACTTAAAATGAGACTAATTGTGATAGGCTTTGGAAGACAATTTTAGCCAACGAAATTGCAGATATCTCCAAATCAATTTTGTAAACTAAAATATAATTTACTTTCTTTATGCAAACCTTTGTACATTCACAGAAGTTTGAAATGAGAACGATCGATAGTCGAAACCTCCTCACCAGCGCGGAGCAGCACAGCGTGCTTTAAGTTGTCAATAGAAAATGGGCAGAAGTGTATCCTCTTCCAAACCACTCCTATTACATACATGTAACCTTGACCAGCAGATGTCATTATATCCTCATCCAAACCACTCCTATTACATACATGTAACCTTGACAAGCAGATGTCATTATATCCTCTTCCAAACCACTCCTATTACATACATGTAACCTTGACCAGCAGATGTCATTATATCCTCTTCCAAACCACTCCTATTACATACATGTAACCTTGACCAGCAGATGTCATTATATCCTCATCCAAACCCCTCCTATTACATGCATGTAACCTTGACCAGCAGATGTTATTGCTGTGCACTCTTTTGAAAAGCTTAGAACAATTCCCTTTTATTTTACACAAGTCTAATGTTTCAGAGTCTCATTTGCCCATTAATAGACATGGCATTGGGGATAAAACCACACCTGTCATGCTTGATTGGTTTAAACAGACATGAAAAATCAAAGAATGGTGGATAACAATGATATGAACAACTGATCTCTGGCAGGATTACAAGGATGAGAAGTGATTTAATTCTTTCCCTCATGCCTTCCTTCCTCCAGGGTATGATTGCACTGCGCAGGGGGGCCACGGAACTCAACCATGAAGACTACATGGAAGGCATCTTGGAAGTACAGGCCAAGAAAAAGGCCAACCTGCAATACTATGCCTGAGGCCCTGTGTGTGTGTGTGTGTGTGTGTGTGTGTGTGTGTGTGTGTGTGTGTGTGTGTGTGTGTGTGTGTGTGTGTGTGTGTGTGTGTGTGTGTGTGTGTGTGTGACTCCAGGTATGTCCAAAACATGAACCAGTATCTGCATTATCACAGAGAGAACATGTGATGTTTGATTCAGTCCCTCTCAGATTAGTGTACCACAGTGACACTAAAACCAGGTCTTTGTTTGGGTTTAGTTTTTTTGGTTCATTGCAACTACAGAGGTTGTAGTTGTGGGGCGGATGTGTTTTGGCTTCTTACTGTACCAAATGTCTTATGGTCCATGAATGATTAAAAAGACATTCTCAATTTGTTTTAATGCAGTTTTTTGTCTTTGAAGTAATGAAAAAATAATGATGGGAGAGCATGCATCTACACTGCTCTAACCGGTTGAACACGCAATAATTACAGTATACCACCAAGTCATTTAAATCAACCTGTCCAATTAGGAAGCGTAAGTGATGAATAAATATCATCTGTTTTGGTACAAAGGAAAGTGACAACTGGAGAGCCAACAGCAAGACAACCGCTCTCTCATCTTTCCTGACTGTATCTTCAGCTTTGCATTTTGCCAGTGTCCTTGTCACTACTGGTAACCTGAATGGGGTGCAGGTAGCGCCTCATGCTACCAGTAGTGAGGACACTACTGGTAGCATGAGGCGCTACCTGCACCCCATTCAGGTTGCAAAAGTAGCCCAGCTAATCCAGGATGGTACATCTGTGTGCCGTCCGAAGGTTTCCTGTCTCCCAGACAGTTAAAGAGAGAGCAGGAGTCTAAATGCTACAAAATGACCTCTTGCGGGCTACTGGTGTGCATGTTTCTGACATTGCTGTTAGGTTGTACAGGTATTTCCTCCAGCAGGACCAGTATCTGTTCATTTGTGCAAGGAGTAGCACTCCCAGAGCCTTAACAAGATTACCTCCAGTGGGCTACTGGTGTGCATGTTTCTGACCAAACCCACACCAGAATTGGCACCACGTTCTCATCACAGATGACAGCATGTTCACATTTTTGACGTGAGAGTAGAGACGCTATGCTGCCCGCAACATCCAGCGTGACTGGTTTGGTGGTGGGTCAGTGATGGTCTGGGGAGGCATAGCCTTAGGGCTAACATGTGTTAGCCCTGACTGCTGTTAAGTACTGGGATTAAATTCTCTGACCTTACACTGGTGCAGGACAGCGCCTGGCCTCGTGTATAGGCAGTTTCTGGAATACAAAGGCACTGATGCCATTGACGGTCTCTCACCTTCCCCAGACCTGAATCCAATACATTGAGAACCTCATGTATCAGTGCCACCGTCATCCTGATCCAGGTCTGATCTGGCACATGCCCAGACATCATCAGAACTGCATACAGGCACCTGAGGGCCATACAAACTACTGAGTCACATGAGTTGACGTGATGAAATTCACAGAAGTTGGAACAGCGTGTGAGTTTGAATCCCACCCTCAATCAGTTGGTGATTTTCTCTATTTACCATTGTGAAATGAGTTGAATAAAATGACAATGTACAGTAAAGATTTTGATCTTTAATGTTTCGGTCATTGAGACGCAGTCTATGATTTGAGCATTCATTTTTCAGTAGTCAATATAGATTGACACTTGAACCTATATAGCAAAATGAGACATCTTGCAGCTGATGTCTAATTTGTGAGCTTAACTTGGTCAGACAAATGCAGCTTGTGGTTAAACCCTGTCCCGAAGCCATTTGCTGTTCTATACTAAAGTTAAGTGTGGGTTAGATCACTGTAAGAGGTAGGGGAAAATATTTTAATATCCCTAATTGGAAATCGGTAATATGAGATTAACAAAGATGGCTCCATGATGTCAGGAGACAAAGCATGTAATGAAGTGCTTTTCAAACCCAGGGCAATAAGAGGAAGAGCTGCAAAGCAAAATGTCCAAAAAGCATAACATTTTATTTGGAGCACCTGGCCGGTTTGACAAGGTGAGGTACATCTGTCAAATCAAACTCCTCATAGCTCAGTTTGGCCCCGATTTGCCTTTAACATCACGATTACGTTTAATAATTGTTCTTAATCAGATGGACCCAAAGTTTTAGCATCATTACATACATCAATACGACACATGGGCACAGCGTGGACCCGCACCCCAAACTTCAGAATTAAACATTACTACATGCAAAACTGTCCATCTTAATTTTATATTGAAGATATGGACGGGGAAAGAACCTCCATCGCATAATGCCTGCCAGAAATAGACACAGTATTCCAGAAGTTTGTATAGGTTGGCCACAGGTGACAATTCAGTCGTCATCACAGAAAGCACTGAACAGAGCAAAGTTATGCAATCTTGTTCATTTCTGGATTTAGTTAACTGCTCCTTTTGTATTCATTTCTACAGTTTTACAAATTTCTATATTAAAATAACACTTCATGTTTCCCAGTCAAAAGCATCGCCCATTGCCTTAAAAGAATGCAGTTTTAGCTTTACTTGATGGCAGAATGACAGGTTGTTAAAAATAAAGTCATCGTAAACAAGTGCATACAAAGGATTAGATGCCAGTGATCCACTCCATTCAGGTAATGTCAAGTTATATTATTACAATTCTATGCATGTACATCCAGACTTAAAAAAATCTCTTCTGGTCGATTGCGTACGTCTTTCCCACAGGAAGCTTCCGGAAAAATAAGCTGTTGCCTCTGCTCATGTTTCCCTATAAATTGAGAACACAAAACAGACAGAAATATTTCGAAATCTTTTAGTCCAAATTTTAAATTTCATGGCAAATTAACTCTAAAATTATTCAGTTTTTGAAAATACAACAAAGCAATTCTATATTCAAACATTTGTAATCCACTGTATAACCAAGCAGTTTATCTTGGCCATGTCAGATAAGCTGTGATTTAACATTTTGAAGCAGCACCCTACCTCCTGGCTCAGGTGCCGCCAACAGCTCACCCAGGTCGGGTACACTGAAGCATAGGGAGGAAGGCCGCCAGCCAGCCTGTTAAAACACCACAGGAAAACGGAAACAAGTTATGTATTGAAGTCTCGCACTCCTCACGTTCATATTTTGCTTTTGTCAACCATATTAAGACTGCAGTTAATACTTGTTTTCAGAAAAGGATTTTACATCAATTTAAGTTTTAGCAATTGCCTACACTATGTTTATCTTCGTGCATGTTATTACAAACCCATTGAGTGGACTGTATAGATTTTCAGCAACCAGAAAATTACAATAGTTTCTACATCAGGCACTTGTTCCAGTCTCAAAATCAAAACAGCACTCATTTTGAATGGTGAGTAACATTATGAAACACCATTCCAGTATTACTTTAGGAACTATGGACATTCGATCTAAAAACTTGATATGTAATTCTGCACATGGTGACACAAGAGAACGAAATATGTACTCAGGTCCAGGAGCGTACCATTTAAAAATGTACAATATACATACAACTAAAAGAGAATTAAATAAGACATGTTCTAGTTTACTAAGTTACTTTGAAATCTGTAAAAAAATCCTTAACCTGTTAAAATACTTAAGCAACAAGACAGTAATGCATTGATTCCCCAAGTCAGAACAGCATTATGACAAGGCAGCACAGCACAATGAATAAGAAGAATGAGTAATGAAATAATAAGGAGAGAAGTCACTAAGGCAGGGAATTCATGATTCTCACAGCATTGGGAAAGAAGCTACATTTGAGTCTGTTCTTTAACGCTCCTTCGCCTCCTGCCCGAGTGGAGGGGGTCGAACATTGTATTTGCTGTGTGGTTAGGATCCTTCATAATACAGGAGGCAGGCTGCTGTTGGTTATTTTTTTAGCAGATTTGACCAGCATCTGCAATGCCTTCTTGTCAGCAGCAGAACAGTTCCCGTACCAGGCAGTGATGGAAAATGTGAGTGTACTCTTCACCACACCGGTAGAAAGCTAGCAAAACTAGAGTACTGAGATCAGCCCGCTTCAACCTCCTTAGAAAATAAGTTGGTGGGCCTTTTTTATAATGATTAATGACCCATTTGAGATCATTGGAAATGTCCATCCCAAGATGGATCTGATGCAGACCGGTTCTCCCTGTAAGCATACTGATGGGGGTCCACATCAAATGTTGCTGTATCCTTCATATGGGCCATAACCAGCCTTTCATGATTATCGGAGTGAGAGCCACTGGAAGGTAATCATTCATGCATGTCACAGCCAAGCTTTTTGGAACTGGGATGATAGATGTCTTGAGACACACTGGCACCACAGCCTGGGAAAGTGCGGTGTTAGAGTCAGCACCCCAGCCAGTTAATGGGCACAGTGTTTCAGAGAATATTATCCGGGCCTGCTGCTTTGTGGGTGTTAATCCTCAGCAGTGTCCTCCTCACATCCTCAACGGACACACTGAAAGGCAGTTCACCTAGCTGGAGTGTGAGTCCAGAGCAGGGAGAGGAATTGAATGTCTCAAATCAGGCATAAAAAGTATTCAGGGCATCAGGAAGAGATGGATCCTGTGGGCATACAACATCTTTCCTGCCTTAGCCAATGATACTCTTCATGCCCTTCCACATGTTCCTGGGGTCATTGGTGGAAAAATTACCCTGTATTTTCCATGCATACTTTACCTTTGCCCTCCTGATCCCAACCCCTAGTTCCCTCCTCGCTGTTCTCAATGTAAGTGAATCTCCTGTCCTAAAGGACAAGTCCTGTGCCTTCAGAAGACCCCGCAACACTCCATTCAAGGTTTCTGATTAGGAAAACCACCTTCTTGGTGGTAGTGACATCAATACATTTACTAATGTACCCACAAACAGACGATGCATATTCTTCCAGGTCCACTGCATATTTTCAAACCTTTCTACATAATGCAAAAAGAAAAATACAAAACCATCCATATAGAGCTACTTACCCGCAGTTATTGACAGCCATCAGGTTTGACACCAAAACAAAAGGATATGTGAGCATACTGGCGAAGAACTAGAACAAAAAGAGGTAGATGCATTTAATTGAATTAAAAACAATACAGTTAGAATTGAACGAGGTAGATGTAAGTACATATACAATTAGTGCAAAGAAATCAGAGATTCAGAGGTAGATTGAATTATTATACAGAGTGGCAGGCAAATACAATGAATAAGTTAACACTAGTATGACTGTGCAAATGGTAACAGTGCAAATAACAGTTTGTGAATAATATATTCAAAAAATATAATACTGATCAAGTCAGTATATACAAAGGTGCTTATTTGGCAAAATGCTAGGGTAATGGATCAGATAGGGAAAATTCAGGTGTGTTCATAAGTCTCACCATTTCCGTTTAAGAAAATAGCAATATTTTATTTTAAAATCTGTCCACATTGTTAAAGGTTATAACTCAGATGTTTCCCCTACCATACTCCTTTCTATAGCAGGATTGGTGGGAATAAACAAGTAAAAAATTGAAATTCTCATCTTTTATCTCAGAGAAAAGAAAAACAACAAATTTTTAGTGACCCCAAAAAACCTCTTGCCTTTCTCTGATGAGTATTTTTATGAAAGATAATCTCAGCTGAGGGACTGATATTTGTCAGCTTCTTGAGCCGCATGTTGCAATTACAACACATTGAAATCGTGTACTTACAGTTTCAAAGGTCGCAATAGTTTTCAGAAGTCTGCGTGCAAAAACAGACTCAAAATCTACGTTTAAGATTTTACCTGCATTCTAGTTTAATAAATGAACATGGTGTACCCGCTGCCTTCTAGAATGCTGTGAAAAGTTGTATTTATAAATTACAAGATACATTAATAAAATATGAAGGATAATGTGATCTCACATTATCAGCAGTGTAGATTGAAATAAAAAAGCGTAAGAGAAAAATGCAAGTGTTTGACAAACATATGTCATTATTCATTGAGTAATTACTACAAAACTTATATTTTTCCAGATCTAGGCCACATCATGTGCAAATAGCATACACACGCGCACAAGCACATACACAGAGGGAAGGACACAATTCGCAGGATCAGAATCCAGATAATTTAAATGTAATCTCATGGCCAATACACCTTCATTTTTTTAGAACACAAGACAATAGTCCTCTGCTTTTTCATTTTTTTTGCGTAAAAATGTAGAATCCTGCATAAACGCGACCTCTGAGTTCCACAGACTGAGTCTAGCATTGTTTTTTGCTACAGGTAGTTTCATGTATGCTGTGGATAATGCGGAGATCCGATGCAGAAACAGTGTTCCAAGGCTACCACTTGCCCACTTAGTTTATTAAAAAGAGGGCTTTTATGAAGAAATAGTAGTTAGACAATAACGTACGTTAACTAATCTATAAATAATGTAGACCCTATGACGTTTACTGTTGTATATTAAATGCAGCAAACTCCTTTCATAGGGTTCCCCAGAGTGATCCTACATTGCACCCATATTCCGATAACAGCTGCACTTTTAGCCTGTATTATTTTTGTCTATTCTTCATGTTTCTCTAAAACAATTGTTTGATCTTCTTGAGTGAAATATGCGGCTCTGATAGACATATCTACGATTGGTCATATGGTGCCCACAGCACCAATCTGGCGATGAACACGGTCATCGCCAGATTGGGAAAACCTGGGTTGATTCATAAAACTGAACCTACATGGTGACACCGCTCACGGAGGATTGTGTTTGTTAGGCTTAGTGAAGCCAGCTAAGGAAAATAAATACTGGGCATGTTGAACTTGCTTCATAGTATAGGCTTCTGAACTGTGTACTTCAAAACACCGCTGCAGGTTTGATGGCATTAAATTTAAGACTAAAATTTGTAATGCCACTAACGGCTTTAAGACCAATACCGCAGTGAACACACCATAAAAAATGAATAAAAAAATACCTATGATTTGTCAGGAATTAAATTATAATGCATGCTGACAGATTATGTATTCTAGCTTGTAGTATTACTAAATAACCTAATTTGTGATCAAACTAAACATATTTATGTCCTGAGACATGGTTTAGCTAATAATATAACTTAAATTAGGCAAAAGCTACCTCTGATATTAAGGACAGTGCATGAGTAAGCTATAAAAAAGTGGATTTCTGCAAACCTGTGTACATCTACACTAGCACTAAAATGACCTAGCAGCAAACACATCTATTACATTGACTTTCATTAGGGTGACCAGTGCAATAGTGTTTGAATGTTTGGATTTGATTAGAAAGCAAATGCATTTCAATTATATTTGCAAATAAGTTATTTATATTCATTATAACACATCTTATTTTCAATTTTGCCTGCACCATTTTGTGCACATGATAGACTGTGCTTAAGTCTGCTGTAGAATCCTGAATAAGCAGGTCAAACGAATGACTGAATAGAAGTAACCCAACGAAGCCTGGCTCTTAAGTTGGTTGAAAAAATTGTTCAAAAGTAATACATGGCTCACACACACTACACTGGGGCTAACGCAACTGAGAGATGCGCAATAAATTTGTTACAGTTAACAACTCTGCAAGGACACAAATAAAATATCCTAAACAAGACTCAAACAGACGAGGCTGATAAGCTAACTAACGAACAAAGTAGCTGCGTTGATGTGGCCCTGAGAAAGAGCTATGGCTTCCTTTGACAAAATCAGATGACACATTGCATCACAGCTTGTTGCATATGAGGTGTGTAGCTGCATTCCTGTCAGGGTGCCCATGTTGACCCCTGTCCACTGCCGAAATTGGCTACAATGGACATGTGCGCATCAGAACTGGACCACAAAGCATTGGAAAGTCGTTTGGTCTGATGAATCACATTTTTACAGCACATGGATGGCATTTGCATCGCTTACTTGGGGAACACATGGCACCAGGATGCACGATAAGATGGCAAGCCGGTGGAGGCATTGTGATGCTTTGGGCAAAATTCTGCTGGGAAACCTCAAATCAGATTGATCTGAAATCTATATAGCAGGTCATAATCAACATTGGAAAGATCTGACTATTACAACTTAGTGTGCCAAAGGAACAACATAATGGCTAGTGGTGATTGTAAATCAAAATGGGAAAATCCTGCAGATTTGTTTAAATCTCTAGTTTGGCAGCATTTTGTTGTCCACTAGACAACAATCAAGACTAATTGATAAAACATTGATAAAGCAATGTACACAATTCCCAACTTAAAAAAAATAATAATAATAGTTAACAAATTTATGCAACTTCATCCCAGCGGCGAAGCCACGCCAAGGTCCTCGGCCCAGCCAGTGTTAATACTGGCCCAGCCAATCAGAACGTCTTCACTTTTTATGAAGTGAAACTATGGATGTGTTGTTTGGGTTCTTCTTCCTCTTTCCCAGTTCAACTTTTCCCCACTAACCATACTACGTCGGAAGCTCCACAATCCCCTTTGACAAATGCAGGCTGGTGTAGGGTGCTCATTTGGTTCATCCAACCACGTCGCCGAGCCGGATGATTATTTTCACACTGCTCATCCAACACAGAAGCCTTTAGTCAGCCAATGTACAATATTATTATACCTCCGCAACAGAATTGACAGGTGCCTGGTCGGTCACTGGAGAAAAACGAGTCGATAATCCAATTTATCTATCCCAAATACTAGGCAGCGCCATGCCAACTTGCGCTGCCTCGTGCTAGAGGCCAGGGCAAAGTTAGAGAAGCCATAGTCAGGCTCGAACCACAGACTGCCCCATTCTTTGTATTCTTGCCTGACTAATCAGACATGTAGCGCTATCAGCTGTTCAGTCAAATCCCTCAGGCACTTTATTTCATATACATTCCAGGTAGGCCTAACACATGTGTGCGCGTGTGTTTTCCAAAGACAAGGACATGCATTCGTTTGAATATTTTTACTCTTATGCAAAGATGTTTGTACACGTCCGTAGGCTACAGAGCTGATCGTGTATGTGTCCACCAGTTGTGCATTTAGATCACTGCTTTGCCGTGGGAGTGGTCAATTTGGTCCAATATGAAGTCAGGCTGCAGGGATGTACGGTGAGTTTGAGAGTAGGTAGACCGATTGATCGGACTGGCTGATTAAGGCCAATGAGTTTATAAAGTAATTATAAAATCTGCATTTTTGGCTAGCTGATTATGGCAGAAACTTGAGGAAACATGTCCTCTAGTGTTACAATTAGAGAGCAAACCATGAGGAAACTGCATGAACGCTGCACCACCTGTTACTACACGCTGCACCACCTGTTACTACACGCTGCACCACGTCTGTCTCAGTTGTTACTGCAGAAAAGCCAGGGGAAGTTTCTCTAGCATGAAACTGATCTGTCAGGCGAGAAAGTCAATCGCATAATCACTAGTTTGTGCCACATGGTTGATATTAGTGTAGAGTAGTGGGTAGAGATTCACTGACTTCGTTCTGAGAGAACTGTTCCCTTTTTTATATCAACCTATACTTTTAGCCATTCTGCTCTCCTCCAAATAGAGGCATTCAGGGAAACACCTTTGAAATCTAAACTGCTGCATAAGGGATAACTAGTTTGTAGCTATATTACGTTACATATAATATTCCCCCAATTGTAAGTAATCACATCAGCATTGTTTGCTGATTTAATTAATATGTCCATTCGCCAACACACAATCGGTGTGCACGAAACTTGTCAAACCATACATATTCACTGTTTAACTTCCAGATTTAATTAAAAGGCATTTATTTTAACAGGCAATATACTGTAAGGTGCGATTGTTCACAAAAGGTTTTCAAAGTATGTCTGACGTTGAGCATAACAGCAAAAATAAAATAACTTTCTCAACCGTGCGACGTGGTGAAAAAAGAACTTTATATTCTGATGCCTTGAGCATATTATAAAATATTTCAGTGGTTAGGTGAAATGAAATCCCATGTTTTTCAGTTACTGAATTATTTCAAATCATTATCATATTTGTATATTAGAGGTTATTACAGATGATAGAAAATAGACTCAAACTAGCGAATGACAGAAATCAGAAGGTGAGCGAGACTCATGTTGTGTAATGACTAAACGAAATCGAACACCATATTACATTTAACCGGGAATGCCGTAAATATTTGACAAACAATGTAATGATTTAAAATAACAGCAGTCTTTAGACATCAGAAAACCAAACTAATATCACCAATTGGGGATTTCTAACCTGTATTTCTTATTGAAAAATATACGCCAACGTTATAACCAGGCAAAACCAAATATGGATCAAGTGAGTCTGATAATTACAAAAAAACTACAACGACAACATGTTTAAAGACAATGTGTGAAGTATTACAGTTCTGTTAACTGTTCTTACAACACACAAGTCAAAAAATTTATTACAGTTAAACTATATGTTCCAAAGCGTACATTGCTGCCTTCAGAGCACACAAAATTACCATAAACAGAAATTAGTATGTTAACCACTAAGCAAAGTGTCTGATGGGTGCATACATACAAGATCACACGGTTTGAATGTTTGACTAAGCTACTGGTTACCTAGCTCTTGAAAAATGGGAATGGACTAAATGCGCATTACGCACAGCTGAAACTGTTTACACACAAAACAGGACTTTCCTCAAATCAAACACATACAGCTATAGCTGCTGCTTAGTGTCAATTGGCTTTCAGAAAATATTTGTCTGCTTTAAGCTTGGTGCCAGCTGTTGCAGCAGTCTTTGAAATTGTCCGATGGTCATTAATACGCTTTGAAGTGTGTTTATAAATTAAAAGCACCAGGTCATCATCGCCTGATGTCGAGTCCATCGTTGTTTCTTCCCACGACGAGATTTTAGAACATTAATTATTCGCAAAATCGCATCAAGCTTCTTGTGCATGATCAGGCACGTCTAAAAGGTTTCAAACTATTCCCCCCCGAATTATTTGCAATTTTGTCCAGTTTATTGGTGATGCAACGAGTGTTTCTGATATAATTTATCTCCCTTTCAGACTAAGGCTATCAGTGATATAGTCATGCAATCGTGGTCAAAGGTTGAGAATAACACAAATACTCATTTTCAATCTGCTGCCTCGGTGTTGATGGCAATTTGAATGTACTCCAGCATGTCATGAAGACTGATCAGATGAATTGGAAAGTTCCTCTTTGCCCTGAAAATTGACTTAATACCTAAAAAACATTTCCACTGCATTTCAGCCCTGCCACAAAAGGACCAGTTGCCTTAATGTCAATGATTATCTCGTTAACACAGGTGAGTCTTGACGAGGACAAGGCTGGAGATCACTCTGTCATGCTTATTGAGTTAGAATAACAGACTGGAAGCTTTAAAAGGAGGGTGGTGCTTGAAATCATTGTTCTTTCTCTGTCAATCATGGTCAACTGCAAGGAAACATGTGCTGTCATCATTGCTTTCCAAAAAATGGTCTTCACAGGCATGGATATTGCAAGTAAGATTGCACATATAATCAACCATTTTTTGGATTATCAAGGACATAAGTTCAATTGTTGTGAAGGTGTCAGGGCATTCAAGAAAGTCCAGCAAGCGCCAGGATAGTCTCCTAAAGTTTATTCAGCTGTTAGATCGGAGCACCACCAGTGCAGAGCTTGCTCACGAATGGCAGCAGGCCAGTGCGGATTGCAGAGGTCTTGAAAATGACACTCCTGCGTCATCCCAGTATAAATATATCAGGGGAACAACGAAACAACTTTCTCCCCCAAATGCATTTAACCAGTATCTAATCAGGGGAAGACATTACATCTTTTTCTAATTTAAACTAAAAAGTAGGGCTGCAAAGGTACACATTCATAACCATACCGTAAGGTAAGGGTTGCTTTTTGCAGTTTGCAAGTAACTCGAATAAATAAAAAAAATACATAAAAAATAGATAGCTATTGTATGTTGTATGCCTCTTCAATAAATCAGATTGAAAAACTATTCAGAACATCGTAATCAATGTTGTAATAATGATTGGCAGCTAGACCTACCTGGCAAGTGGTGGCGATGAATCAAAACAGAAAAATCATCTGGCTACAGAACAACTCATACACTGCTAAACGTAATTGTCTTGCAATATTTTTTCTTTCAGACATGTTAAGACAGTGATCAAAAATAACATGACATACCTACATGTATGCACAATGTGAAACAATACCTTTGTCTGTTGGGAAACAATTGTTTTTGTTTGTATTGAAAGTAAAATGGGGCAATGCACATGCAAACTGTTACAAAAACATTTTATTTTGGTTCAGGTGCAGGCTTCACAATGTTACTTTTCCATAGTCATTTAGTTTTAGGTGGGATGTTGAAAAATTAGCTGCTCTGCCACATCTTCCTATGGCAGTGGTTCACTGGGTTAAAACCCCTGGTGGTAAAGTAACTGAGACTTCTGGGAACCACAGGCCTAGGGTGTTACCCCTTTTCCACTAAAGAAAGAACTGGAAAAGTTCAGTGCCTGTGGCTATTTTGAACTAGTTCTTCGCTTTTCGACAGCTAAAGAACCGGCTCCCGGCCAGGAACTGGTTCCAAAGCATCACCAACCTTTTGCTGTTTTGAACCGTTCTTTCACCACGTTGTGCTTATTTCAAGCTATGCATAGGTAAGTCTGATTCAAACAACTTTTTACATAGAGAAGGCCATTTCATCTTAACTTCGCTGCCCGAGAACTGTAGGCTACCGTAATTCCACTTTCAGAGACCAGCTTCTAATAAATCTGTCAAACCGTATGCTATTTCTTGATATTTAAAAAATATGAAGGGGTCTAGCGATGGATGGATAAACTGAAACCATGATGCATGTCAACGTGCAGCACTTTTACGGATAATCCTTTGCACGGTGACGTACAGTGACGTAACGACGTCGTTCTCTGGGCTCTCCAGTATGTGGAAAAACAAACAGGGTCTGAGAAGGTTTGCAAGTTCAACCAACTGTGAACCAGCATCAGTTCAGAACCGCAGCCAGCTTACGTCAAAAAGGGGTAACTGAAATATGAGATTGAAAGTGGCGGTTCTAGTGTTAGTTGATTCATAACAAGTTATAAATGATTCACACTTACCCCAGTGACAGCTTGAGAGCAGTTCCTTATTTCCCCTGTGTGGCTCATCTAAGTGAGGAAATCACAAAATATTAACATGTATTAGAATTCCTGCACACTAAAAACAGACTTGACTTCTAGTGTGTTTCAAGGGACTACACCATTTGACTTACAGAGTCATCAATGGCATATGTGTTGATGAGGTGGGCAAGCACATTGCAGATCCAAAGAGACAGAATGTCGCCCAGCAGACGAGGAATAAGGCCTCTGTAGGCGAGAGCAAAGCTATATGTAAGTGGTTCAGGTGACAGAAAAGTTGCAGGTACAGAGAGGCAACATCCAGAACTGCCTAGCTAACTCAATACTTTCTCAATCTGAAGCAAACCTGTAAAGTACAGAGTCTAAAACCTGATTGATATACAGTGGGCTCCAAAATACTGGCACCCCTGACTGGCAATGCACAAACTATACTGTAAAAAATTTAAATAAAATTATAGAAAAGCTCATTGTCAAATTCCACCTAAAAAAAAAGTTAACCTTGTTACACTAAACCTGAATCAAGTACATGCATATGGTTGATATTTCTCAAAAGTTAAGACTTTAAATTTGTTAGAAATGTAAAATTTTAATAAATGTACAGAGTGAATATGACAAGATCAAAATGCATAATTATTTTCTGGTTTTATTTTCCTACATCCTCTTTGAAAAATAACTACAGATGTCATCCGATAAAGTTATGCCGTTCATACCGCGTCACCAATCAGTGCATTTAGTTGCCAATAAATGTTCTGGTCTGTATTACTGTATTACTTTACAGACTAGAATACCATTCTAATTTAAATTGAGAAAAAACTGTTTTAAGAAAGCAAAGAAATATTGTAGACTACGCAATCCTGAAAAGTTGTGGCTAGTACTGTACAATATCAGAGTACAGTTTCACTTTGCAGGACAAAAATGGTTCACGAATGACAGTGTTCTTAAAATATATAGTAAGTCGCCAAAGCTCTGTAAGTCGTTCTCTCAAAACATAAGTTATTGTTTTTTACAGAAACCGTCACAGCTGATATGGTGTAGTGGTTAAGGTTGACGGCGTTAGTAGTGGTCGTTGGGTAGTAGTGAGTTTCAAGTTCTAATCCCTGCGAAATCAAATCATTTTTGTTCTCAAAATTGCATATTGTAATGGTAATCACACCTAAACAATCATACATAATAAGGTGATTGCATTCCACGGATTTCAGGGAAAAAAATAATAATAATCACAAACATACAGTAGAGTCAGACTCTGATACAAGCAAAATGTTACTACATGGACTCCCTTAAAAACATCAGACACTTTTCCCATGACTTGAGAGATTGCTTAGTGAACTACAGTACATCTTTCGTCTCAAACAATATACGTATGTGGATGGGAGGCAATGGGCGGCAACAATGTCAGGTAAGCGGCTTGTTCTTCAGGGCATTCCAGAGTTACGTCACAACGCCATTTGTCTCTCCCACTTTCTCGTCTACATAGGGGAAATCACAAACGTACAGCTTCATAGCCAGCACGCAAACTTCTCCACCTTCCCCAGTGGGTGATCAGGCAGTCATTGTCTTTAAATATCTACCAAACTGGTTTTTAAAAGCGGGAGAAAAATAGCGTTGACATAACTCAGGAATCCCCAAGAATGCAGTTAAGTCTCTTACCTGACGTATATTGTTGCCGCCCATTGCCTCCCATCCACTGATGTATATTGTTCGAGACTAGAGATGTACTGTACTTCACTAAGCGATCTCTTACTGTTAATAATTGAATAAACGTCTGGTGACATTTAACCTATTTCTTGATATTTTAAAAACAGAAGAATCTTTCCCTACACAAAAGCAACACCTAAAATTGACGATAGTTATCCATGTCGATCTTGCCACAATTCCTGTTGAAATAAAATTAGGACAATAGATGTACTGTACCTATTACTAGTTTATGATGTGCCCATTACTACAGTAGTTTATGAAAGCAGTAATAACAATGTATGATTAATATACTGTAACAGCATAAATATATGTTCACATATATTTCAGTCACACGCTGGAATCGAACCCTGTCCGCCCAGTTGACAGACCTTAGTCGTTTCCATTACACCCTCAAGTCCGTGTGATCGTTCATGTTTTTCGGTGGAGTTGAGTTTAACTGTTTAGACTTGTGTAGGATTTCGAAAATGTAAAAGGTATTTTAAATATACAGTAGGTAGTTTAGATGAGACAATTATATTGTAGGACAATAGTTTAATGACTAAAGCGCTACAAATAATATATAATTTCAGAACGTAGTTTTAATGACTTGTACAATAGAGATTATATTACGGGAAATGCTTTGGATGAATGTGCACCCTGGAGCCACGATTCAATCATGTCCCCTAGTAGATGACAAAGATTTTAGAGTGAAGATCCATTGAGCTATAGCGTTGTGTAAAAGTGTATTTCCCCAGAAAACGCAACGTGATAGCGTTTTCATCCGGGTTAGGAGACAGACTACAAATGTCTTTGTACAAATATGTCTGCCGTATTTTGGTTTATTTGGAGGATCTTGGTCATTTATAACATCTGTTTCAGAAGGATGGCGATTTGACATATTACAGACATTTCATGTGCGTCTTTTGTTCATAAGTTTGGCTCCAGGATTCATAAACAGAGGCTTTAGTTTGTTTCCAGATACATTCTGTAACGTTGCGGACCTGAAATTGCAATTTTTATATATAACAACATGGATTTTACTTGGGAAATCTATGCTTTGTCATTACAGGGAAACTTTGATGAAAAAGTAAGATTTCACTTTAAGTACTATATTTCTATGTTATTTCATCAATGTGGTTGGCACTCTGCTAGCAGAACGCATTACTCGTTATCAATCATAAAATTTCAAATTTAATAGCTATAGTAAAACTGAGAATCACTAGAACATTAAGATGGGGAAAATACTCCCCAAATGGGATACTAAGGCTTAACAGGTTAATGTGTCAATTAATTAAGTTAAGAATCTATGTCCTCCAAATCAAGGTTTCACAATCAATGGCACTTTAGAAGATTGTAGTTAACATCTACCAAAATTAAACCAGGAATGAAATTCCACTTACTGAAGTTCATCTAAGTCTAAAGGAAGCTTATTGAGCCATTACATCACTTCCTGTTCCACTATGGTATAAAAATTAGGTAAAATGCATGCAATATCTTCTTTGTCATTGAACACCATGAAGAAAACAAAAGAACTGGCATTTCAAGAGACAGATGGTCGTAGACCTTCAGAAATCTAGTAATGGCTACATGATCCACTAACGATTTACTATACCACTTAGCATTGTCAGAGCAATTATAAACACATTCTAAAAAGGTACGGAACGGTTGAAACCTCAGATAGAGGATGGGTAAGGGACGAATAAGCATTTTGCCCCCCAGGATAAAATGGTGGTGAGAAGCAACAAAAATCCCAAAGATTTACTGAAAGAATTGCATGCCTTGGTGGCATCTTGGGGTCAGCAGGTTTAAAAAAGCACCATCAGAAGCCACCTCCAAAACCACAGCCTCTTTGGAAAGGTTACCAGAAGAAAGCCCTTTCTGACTCCAAGACACAGACACAAGTGCTTGGAGTTTGCCAAAAGTCTTAAATTATGACTGGGAGGTGCTCTGGTCAGAGAACAAACCAATAATGTAAAGGTTCTGCAGAGGAATGTTCCAAATTCCCTCCAAATGTGTTCCTTAGCCTTGTCAAACATTACAGTAAAGACTCAATGCTGTTATCCCTGCCAGTAGTGGCATTAAGTACTGAATAAGGGAGTGCCAATAATTATGAAACCAGGATTTTGGGGGAAATTTCTTTTGTACGATGTTAGTTGGTTCCATTCCAACATTAAATAAGTACAGTATGCCTAACATGTTGGTAGAGTTTCAATATAATTATTTTTAAAGTATTTTTTGTGCATTGCCAGTCAGCAATGAAAGTAATTTCAGCCTGCTGTAATTTAGTCATTTTGAATATCTAGCCAGTTAAGAGTAAAGGATGCAATTTAAATAATGGTCACACACCCAACAGAACATACTTACGCAAAAAATCCTAGAACTCCTTCCTGCTTGTAAACTGTGATGATTGAATCAAATACACCGCTGCAGGACAAGAAGAAACATTTAGAACAGTCTAAAACCTGGTTGTGTTCTTTAAATGAAGTCAATAGTGTTTCAGAAAACTCACCTGTACTTTGTTTCTCTGCCGATGAACTGGACCATGCATCTCAAAGTGATTACTTTAGATTTGACAGAAAATTAACAGTTAAAAAATTTTAAATATTTAGACAATGCTCACATCCCCCTCCCATCTTACAATTTCATCAAGTCCAATTCCTGAGTATGGTTGTCTCATTGCAACAACCTCACAGAAGCTGCGGTGGAGTCATGTAAAGTCAAACCTCCACCAATCACACCTCTTTTAAAGATGTTATCATCACTACTCTCTCAACCAGGAAAACTTCACTGGTACCCACACACTAAAGGGGAACTAGTTCCTTAGCAACAACCACAGTTGAGCATCATAGGCCATTGATCTACCACAATGAGTAGCCACTTTAAGCTGTGACTAGGAAGCCCTATCCACCATAACACATGGGACACGCCTATCCCGAGCAGGTCTGAGCAATAGAGCCACACTATGCCGTACACTTTCAATGATGCGGTTGTATTGAGGGCATATTGGAACACTGCCAGTCAGGACCTCCTTTCGCCATTTTCATACAAGCACAAAGTCAGTGCATGATATGACTAAACATTACAAATTACCATGGAAGGGGTGTGTGACAATCGTGGCACAGGACCGGGCAATCATCTCTTTGGTTGTCTGGTGAAATAGAAAGAAAATCAATTGAAACAAAAGTGATCCCGAAGAAACAATGCATTTGAACAAATTCCTGTCAAATAGTAGTCTTTATTTTTACACTGTGTAAAAACCAATGAATACCCATCCAGCAATAAGGCACAACAAAAGTCAGTAATGTATCCCAGATAAATGGTACTGTTCAGCCTGATGCGATTACAAGAAGGTCAGTCCACCTGTTCAGCAGTGACTGTGTTGATTAGAAGTTGACAGATTTAAATGGGCCTTGAGAATTGAGTTTACTGATTTCATCAGTGCTTTTTTTACACAGACGATGGACAATCATTTGCACTGGAATGCACATCCTCTAATTCAATATAAAACCATGAGGAAACTGCATGACAGACCTGTCTGACACTGCAGCATAATAAAGACCTAGATAGCGTCTAACTTCATCTTGTTATATGGTTTATATTAGGCTACTGGTTTAAGGTCAGGGCAGATCTGCTGATTTCTTGCGAGAAGATTTCCCATTTCTTTTTGAATCAATCAACATCTGCGCCATCAATAATAAATCTGAAATACACTAGCTAGGTTTGCTAGCTGATCTTGCATTGCATATAATAAATGTGGTGCATTTTTTATTGATCTATTAACAGCCTCTATCAACATCAAGTGCTGGCAGTGTGCCACCAAATCAGTGCTGGATTAACAGGAGTCCATTTGTGAACAAAGACCAAGCATATACGCTCATGTTAGCAGCAAACATAATAAGAACATCATTACTCTGGATTTCAATACAGTCACACAGCTGCTCAATATATATAATTTGAGCAAGGCTTAATCCCATTCTTCACCCTGTACTTTGGAGAAACACGCTGTCTTCTAGATGTCATTTTTTCCAGGGACGCCCCTAAACTTTCCAGCAGGACGATGCCAAACCACATTCTGCCCAGATTACAAGCCATTGGTTGCATAAGCAGAGTGCGGGTGCTAGCATTGCCTGCAGTCCTGACCTGTCTCCAATTAAGAATGTGTGGAGCATTATGAAGCACAAAATACATCTGCGCAGCTGAGGACAAGCATAATGGGTGAATAGGGGGAAATTCTGCTTGCTCAATTTAAAACGTAACTCTTGCCAAAATGCAACAAAGGTCTTTATGTACTCAAGTCAAACTTTTGTACCAACAGGCAGTGATACGGGCGCAGTAACGTATTGCAGTAATACGAGTGATTGAAATTGTCATTTAAATAACCAAAGCGGTCTAAAAACGATGAAAACAATTCATGTTTACAAGTCACTAGGGCTGGGCACTGAACATCGATACTTTTATGGCACCGACCGAAATACGTCGATACTATCGAGTATCGAAAAAGTATTTATTTTTCGGTGCCAATTTTCGGTTCCAAAGCGTCTGTGATCCAATAATCATTTAGCATGCTTGCGTAAAATGACAAAGTCACCAACGATTGGCTGTCTAACGCAACTTAAAACACTTCATGTGAAAGAGATGACATTACCACCACGCAAAGGATTTCTGAAGATACTTGCAGTCGTATACAGTTTATAACGTTACTTTTTGACCAGGCAGCATCTTTGTTTTTCCGACAAATTTTGTAAATACTTGACAGATAAGTGTAATTTCACTACTTAAACCGAACACATAGGTTTACTACTGCCGTTGTTGCGCTCATTTCGATCGACAATCAAAACTCAATTATTTTCCCCGTAACGTTGACTACTGTATGTATGTTAGCTTGTGCTGCTAGTCGGTTGCTCTAGTTAGCTCTGTCTATTTCCCCCTTCACATTAGCCTC
>JACXGM010004232.1:27636-38912 GCA_016801145.1 Umbra pygmaea | reverse complement strand
GAAAAGGAATAATGTTTGTAAATGACATTATAAATGATGCCGGGGGAGTGATGCCATACATACAGTTAAAAAAAACGTATGGGGACGTATGCTCTCTTCAAAAATATAATCAACTAACCGCAGCAATACCATATAATTGGAAGAAGAAAATAAAAGGGGGGAAAAGGTCTGATATTGTCTGTCAACCATGTATTAAAGAGCTCACATGGATGAGGAAAATACGGATAAACAAAGAAATATACTAATTCCATCTAAGAACAAAAAAACTGGTTGCTTTTCCATATAAACTACAAAATAGCTGGGAAGAAATTTTTGATGTTCCGATCCCGTGGCATAACACATTTGGACTAATACGCGAAACAACACCAGACTCAAATATTATAATTTTTCAATACAAGTTATTATACAAAATATTGGCAACAAATAGAAATCTATACAAGTGGGGAATACAATCTTCCCAACTCTGCAGATTTTGCTCTGAGGAAGCAGAATCTATAGATCATCTATTTTGGTACTGTCCTTATGTAGCATGTTTTTGGTCACAGGTACAAGAATGGATGAATAAATGCAATATTTGTTTTGAATTAACGTTACAAATAGCAATACTTGGAGACTTAAAATGTAGTAGTCAGACAATTAATAATATGATAATTATTTTAGCAAAAATATTCATCTTTAATTCCAAATTAGTGGAATCATTGAAAATAGAAAGAGTTCATAATTATGTGAAGCATCACAGTACAGTAGAAATTTACATGGCCAATAGAAACCCCATATGGCTTTGGTTAAAAGATAGATGGACAGTGTTGGGTGTGGATGAGGGGTGGATGAAGTGAAACTGGGTTCTGTAAAATGCACAAGATTTGTAAATATTGTAAAATAACACAAAATGTATAAGCTAGAGCAAAATATTAAAATGGCACAATGTAATTGGTCTCAACATTTGATCACGGGTAATTAGAGGTTAGGATGGGTGTAAAATATAGAGAGCAATAATATAAAACAAAAAAAGTGGGATTGGAAATGATGCATATTTTAGAACGAAGACAATCATGTTGTCAAATACTGTAGCTGACCTTTCCCCCCCAAAAAAACAAAAAATAAATAAATAAATAAAAAAAAAAAAATACAAACACTTGGTTGAGAGCAATACTGCCACGTGGGGCAAAACAAGAAACGTGAACATGGAACAGAACGGCACAACGCTACAGGAACACGCAACAGTAAACATTGATCGACAGACACAAGGAAGAAACACAAGGGCTAAATATTAAAACAAATGAGGACTAACACAAAACACCTGGGAACCTAATAACAATGACATCACCTTAACAGACACAACCGGAAGAACATAACACATGCAATGCATGGAAGGGACACCAGGGAGAACCAAAACACAACACATGAGGAAGCAAGCAAGAGAAAGGACACACACAGGAGAGCAACTCAAAAGAAATAGAGTCTATCTCACAGCCCACCCTGGGCTGGATGTTACAGCTCCCAGACTCTGGAACTCCCTGCCTCAATCCATCTGTGACTTTGACTTTATGAACATCTTCTTCTACCGCCTTAAGCCTTTTCTGTTAAACCAAGCTTTCCCATAGCCCATGTTTGTTTTTCATTGTTATTTGTTTTGCTAGTTTTGTAAAGCGTCTTTGGGTTCTTGAAAAGCGCTATATAAGTACCATGTATTATTATTATTATTATTATTACTTAAAAATATGTAAATCCCTGGGTGACTGATTCATAATTAATTATTCAGATACAAAGGCAAAGCCAATTTTTTATAAATTAAAGCGCAAAAGAATAAGCTTATAATTAAAAATAAAACGTTTAAGAAAGTCTATTGTATTCAAGCTCTTTACAGCAAGATGAGAAAACAAAAGCAAACCAACATGGGCCAAGGAAATTATTGGACGCCTTCAGTACAAGCCCAGTTGCTAAGCTGCCAGACAGTTTATTATCAACTAAACAGTTCTAGCAACAGGATATAATGCGGGCAATGCAAATTCAGATTTTTGTTTTTCAAAGTAATAGTGCTCATTGCAATGCATTGCAGTAATCATTCTAAATCCATAGTAAATCTAGTGAACTGTAACCAACAATGCTGGGGCATTAGTCACAAAAGGAAATACATTACACTGTACTTTTTAATCATATAAATAGTAACTAAATACTTTACTTATTCATCCCTGGTGAGATTATTTTCCATCCAGGGCAGTTTCTAGCAGTGGGGCTATGCTGGGTAAAATGTATTTAAAATCTTATAAGATTTTTAAAATGTGAGAGACCACAAACATGAGGACAAAAATTCTAGATTTAACCGTTTTGCTCCTAGTGTATGGTGTACCATGATGTGACAAAGACAACACACCACACACAAATAGATTTTGATAGTCCCGACTTTAAACATGCAAAATATCTCGAGACTTCAGAATAAGCATGACCCAACTGTTCTCCTAGTCCAGTCTATTATGGTAGGTTTTACATGACACATTGTATAAACATTTGTGCTGTTGCCACAAATCGACAAGCTGATCCTCCATCTCTGCAGTCCAAATCAATTTAACTTTAAGGTGCGCCATGACTGCATTTGTTGTGCTTCTGTCTTCTCTCAGCTTGCTTTCTGATTGGATATTGTTTTGTTTCACATGCGAATCTCCAGATCGTGTGTGGGTTTGTTCTTTGGGTTACCCCCACACATCAGGATTTCTAATCATAAATATTCAACATGTATAAATTACTATATTATGCCAGCAACACAAACTCTGATTTCAAAATAATAGCGCTCGTAATTTATTACAATAATCATTGTTAATTCATTGCATAGATAGTTATGCTGCGTTCTATTATCTATCCGTGTCGGAGTTCCGACTAGAAAGTCAGGACGTTGACTAGCGACACACACCACACGCACCCTTTTACTCGAATGGCAAACTATCCCACTAGGTTGAACTCAGAGGACACCGAGCATGAATTCCGATATGGAATCTAAGATGGCTGCGCCCTGTGTTACTTGTGTATGAATTGTTTTCATTGTTTTTGCACCGCTTTGGTTGTTTAAATGACATTTACAATCACTTGTATTACTGCAATACCTTACTGCGTCCTTATCACTGCCTGTGGGTATGGGAATCGGTCTGGTTGGGAGTGCAATATTGAATGAAGACTTGTTTCAAACAGGTGTTGCTAAACGTGGCTAGCATTATTGCTAACAGAAGATAAACTAAAACATGAAATAAAGTTAAAATTTTAGGAGTTCAAATGGTTATATTTTGATAAGGTGGGGTAATAGTCATTATCATTATAAAAAAATGTAACGTAGTGCATGGTACTCGGCCAGTGCTTCCGCAACAACAGCTTTCCGGGTAGCGTCCATGTTTTTCTCCAACTCGGACGCGCAAAATATACCAGAACCAGAGCCCGTCTACGGAGAACCTGTCCACTACCTATAAAACCCCATTGTACCGAATTTTTTTGGTTCTGGTATAATCTCAGACTACAGATTTGATTGTAGTTTTTACAAGTTCAACATATATTAAAGGTCGAAAGTTGAATGAAATAGTACTATGTTCTTTCGGTTTCTTACAGTTTGAGTCATTGTTGCCTATAACACACTAGCATTCTGCTAATGAATGCTGATTGGTCAGTGGACTGATTACGACTAGAGATCACGCTTGATGGCATCCAAAGCGGAACCAGGTCGTCTACCGGTATTCTCTGAGAATGTTACGGTGGACTTTTTCGCCGAAGTTCGTTTCTTGTCCGCAGCAACAGTTTTTTTGGTTGCTGGCACTTTTATTTGCCGAGCGTTTTGTTTGTACTGTGAAATTTACATGGGAAATAAATTGAATTTGAGTACTTGTTGTGTTATTCTTTTGTTCAGGAATACAGGATACATGGTACAGTATTGCCACCTTAAAAAACTGCCAATGTCCCACTCAATAGTGATAAATATCTATATAAATTAGAAAAATAAAATGCCTTGCAAATAGTGGGAAAAGGTTGTCCTATTTCTCATTTGCCAAGGACGAAAAAGGTAACGTATGTGCTCCTGTGTTAATTGCCAAAAGCCTATCTGAATTAACAGGGTTTACATGGGAGGGAAATTTGGATAAATCAATGCCAAGTTGGCTAATGTCCAATGTCAATTTGTGTGGGCTACCACAAATTGCAATGATATGTGTTGAGAGGGGGGACTCTTCCCTTATTTCGGCATGGTCTTTAAAGCATTAGCAATCCAAAACTTTCTAGCACATGTATTGACAAGGAGAGCCTAGGCTGTCAGCTATGTTGTCCATGCCTCGAGAGAAAAAAGGAAGTGAATCAGAGCTTGCCATAAAGCATTAACTCTGGCCGTACGATGTGTATGCCTCCCCTTTCAAATGCAACATTAAAATTACTAGACAAAAAATGATATCCTGAGAAGTGGATTTTTGAGGGGTATTGCTCCATAGACTTCCATTCATTCTGCAATCACCCGTGACCGCCCTCTACAACCAGTTCCCCCCTACAACCAGTTCAGAAGCTGGAGAGTGACAGTTCTCTCCTTCCAATGCTACATTCAGACCAAACGCAAATTGAGTGTGAGATTCACTTCTTTTGCGTCTGGTTGGACGCTTGAACGATTTGAATCCACTCGCATACCCAAAGCAAATGGGACGTGAAAATAAACCGAGTGTTTGAAGCGAAATAGACACGCATTCGAGGCAGAATTGAGGTGTTCGGAGGGGAGAGAGGCACCTGCTCAGTGGCAGCGCCAGGCATTTTCCCCCCAGGTGAGCATCCGGTTTGGCAAAGTGACGCAAATGAGGAAGTTCCTTAAACCTGAAGTCTATCTGAATTCCAGCTGGGGGCGATACATCTGGTTGCAAAAGAGCTTGGTTTCTGTAATGGTCTATGAGAATGAGAAACACTTCTCACTTGATTTATTACCTCAGTAAACATTTTCATAATGAGTATATGGTCTCAATCGCTAAATTTAATCCTTTTGCAATATATAACGATGTTCATTTTTTGAATTATAGTCCTGTTGATTTTAGAATTGGCGATAAAGCAATGGGGCATTTAGGGCATGGCTATGGCGTTCGGTTGTACGAAAAGACACTCAAAGGAGTTGGCAGTTCAGATTTCCCGGTAAGTAACGTTACATTTGTTTGAATACTTTTTTTCGTTAGCATCCCAATTAATATCAGTTAGCTAGCTAGATTACTCCTCCCTCTAAAAGTCCAAAGTTAAAGTACAAGGCTGGGTTAATCCGTTTTGGGAAGATTTTAATTAAAACCTATGACCAGGTGAAGGAGATTATAAATAACTTTGACCATAAGGAATACATTTGACTCTTTGTTTTCAATTAATTGATGACTTTTTAGGTGTAAACTCCCTTTACCTGGTCATTTTGGTGTTAATTGATTCTTTAATACTATAAGATTGTATACCAGTCACATTCTCTGAAATGTAATTTTCGTATATTTATGGGCCCTCCTCCACCCCCTCTATGAAATGATTAGTTCGTCCAACTTCACTTGCAGTCCAGGGAAGATCATGGAAACGATTCTCACACTGATACGGTGAGTTGACTAATCAGTACTCAATGCTTGTATTTTAGATTAAAGTTTTCGGCTAGCTGGCCTATTTATATTGTTCAACTTTGCTTGCTACTCATTTACAGATGCCCATTTACACTGATCAGCCATAACATTGTGATTACCTGGTTAATATTGTGTAGGTCCCCCTTTGCCACCATGAACAGCCCTGACTCAACGATGCATGGACTCCACTAGACCTCTGAAGGTGTGCTGTGGTATCTGGCACCAAGACATTAGCAGCAGATCCTTTAAACTGTAGACCAGGGAACACCCAACAAGTGCCACATTTTTGGAGAATCTCTAAACCAGTCATCCAGCCATCAACATTTGGCCCTTATCAAAGTCGCTCAGATCTTTACACTTGTCAATTTTCCCTACTTCTAACACATCAACTTTGAGGACAAAATGTTAACTTGCAGCCTAAATATATCACGCCCATTGACAAGTGCCATGATAACGAGATTATCAGTGTTATTCACTTCATCTGTCAGTGGTCATATTGTTATGGCTGATCGGTGTATGTCAACAAAATAGAACTGACATAAACCCTCAAATAAGACTGGAAAGGGGAAACTCCAAAAGGGGAAACTCCAAAGAAAGGAATAGACCTTGGGAGGAGTGATTCAGAGAGGGATCTCTTTCTCCAAAGAAGGTTGGTTTAACAAATGGTGTAGTCCAGGGGTATGGGATGTAACCAGTACGATACATCACTATTAGGCACAGTTTAGTTCATTTGTGCTCAGCTGGTCCATGTAAGCAGCAGTCATTTAATAAGGAGGCAATAAGTTGTGGGTCCAGAGGCAGCACCAGGACCAGCATCTAGGATTGCAGACTTGAAGACCCAGGCTGGCTGGAGGAGAGGACTGCAGCAGCCTATATCGATCCCGAGACCTGAGAGCAGACTTAGCCCCAAACCCAAGTGGGGGTGGGGTGAGGACATGATAGGAGGGGATAGAATAAAGAAGGGTTAGGAAGTATGACAAGGCTACATAAACATGAAGGGGGGGTGATAGCTAGTGGGTTCCCCCACTGATTAAAAAGCTGGTGCCTACAAGCCCTGGTCATTGGGTTTTGTGCGTACAATGGGAATAAAAACCTTGAATTGCTGAAATGTGAATTTTTTTCCTTAATTTTTAATGAAACAGATGTTATTATGTCGACCTATAGCAAATATTATTATTTATGTGCTCAAGAGCGAATTTAAGCAATACATGTTCACATCACTTCTCTGCTTTGTAATATTATATTATAGGCTCAATTGCATTGATTAACATCAGTGATTTTGTTATGGTTATGCGGCCTATCTTTAAAAACTAAAACATATGCTTTACAGAACCAATATATAGGCCCTCATATTTTATTATCAGGTAAACAACAAGGAAACATGAGCTTGCCATTAAACATTATATTTGCACATAGTACCAAATAATGCAAGCATTGGACAACAAATCTCTTAAAAAAAATCAACAACAAAAAACTGTTGTGCATTTTTTAATCATCTGCTTGCGTTCGGGTTTATCCGATTTCATTAATGCAGTGAATTGTCATCATTTTTATCCAAAACTAAATAGTAGCCTACTTTCTTAATATTCTTCAAGGCCTATGTTAAATAGTTATTAACGTGATTTTTTTTGCTGTTGAATATTGCTTAATCTAATTTAATAATAGCTTAAATTATCAAAACATCTAGCCCACACTCTTTGAACAGTGTCCAACATACAAAGTAGCTTCATAAATGTGTGTGCACTGTTTTGAAATAAGCCAAGACGGGCAGAGGTTTAGACGGGCAGACGTGATGCCTCCGTGACGTCTGCATAGATCAACAGCTACACATTATTGACGTGTCTACGTGATGTAATATTTACGTGTATGTCTCCATATAAAACAAATGGAGATGTGCATGCAGGTATACATGTGTTATCTGTGTGCTTGTTATGGTACAGATCCACTTGTCCGTGCAACACTTCTGTCGCACCGCACTTTATTCCTATGGGTGACGTCAACCGACTTCATTTGTTATGAATCATTTACGGTTTTATTATGTACCATTAACTGTGTTAGTATGAATCGTTTACTGTGCCCTCGAACTCGTCCATGCTTCCTGCATGTTTCCGCTTTGTCGCACGCCACTGAACAAAAAGAGTGGTGCGCGCTCTTGGCTCACGCGTGCGAAATCCCCGGTCGGGTGCGTTAAGTATACTGCAGGCATGATGCCCGCACATGGCTCTCTAAATCATGCCTGCAGTATACTTAACGCACCCGAGGGGATTTTGAGCGCGGGAGCCAAGGGCGCGCACCACTCTTTTTTTTCAGTGGCGTGCGACAAAGCGGAAACGGGAAGCATGGACGAGTTTGAGTACAGTGTTGTTTACTGCCACACTTTACTTTTTTGAATCTATACAAATTATTTTATTATTATTATTTGTAAGTGTTTTTAATAAAAATTTAACTTTTTTGCTATCACATATGCTTATTGTGCTTTACTACTGTCATCTGCTGGGATGCTCTTTATCCATTCCATTAAACCCTTTTCTTTTTCCCAGTCTTTGCAATATTTTCTTCCATATTTTGTCCATTTCGCTGATATTCAGAAAATTAAATGGTGTTTAGGTGTCTAATATGCTAGTAAACATGATTTGTTTTCATAAACATGTTTTTTTCTTCCTTGCGTTTCTATAGCTTACTGTGATGCACTCTGATTTCTACATTCTGATGAATGTTCTGGTCTGAAGACCCAACAAAATTGCCACATTTTTCTGTTCCGCTCGCCCTGAATATGCACGTAGCACTCTCTCTCTCAAAAACGATCTGCTCTCTCCCTCTCTTTAATATACACCACACAATATACACCACACACAGTAGCTCCTCCCATACCTGGCACAGGCTGCAACATACAGCCTTTGTCACATTTATTTAAAGGAAAATGCTGCAGCTGTGGTTGTTTAAAAATAGCCCAAAAAACGCAACCCGCGACCAATATATTTTCTACCGTCAAATTGATTTAAAAATAGCCCAATTTGGCTAGAAAACCGTTGACATGGCAACACTGGTCACGAGCACCGGCACAGGTATAAATAGTTAAGGCGCTTCCATTACGTCACTTTGGCGCGTGCCAGGTCGGGAATCTGTAGTATACTATGCGCTTAAATCCTCACGTCATTTGAACGTCACTTTGGCACGGGCCATGTCGGGAATGGCGAGTATACTGAAAGCTGAACGCAGCGCGAACAGACTCAGAAATTCAGATTTTTCAACTCGGGAGTCAGACGCCAATTCACTTTAAACCGTGAATGCACAAAAACCAACAATTGAAATCACTTGCGCATAACACATGTATCGCACCAGAACTAAACGCGCCTATCGCGGTGCGGGACCTCTAGACACATGTAAACGCATCTTTACGTTGACTTAACATGGAACTCACTCGCTCCAGACGCTCAATTCTCGTTCGGTATGAACGTAGTATTACACACATGTAGTCCCAGAGGAAATTCGATTTTTTGATACAACACACCCTAGTGAATGTCTATCACATATGTAGCATGTCTTGTGTTGGAATTGTTTTTGTGTTATAATGGGGTATGTATACTGTATGTATAATCATTGTTCTTCAAACCTTTTAACAAATACATCTTGATTTTTCCCCATAACTTACTCTTTGTACGTGCTTAAAAAAATCATACAACCTACCTTTGTTTAGAGTTCACTATCCCAATTAAGGAATTACACAGTTTGATAGGCATTGACATTCGGGCTTTTATTTTGAGGGTTTTCTCATTATACCAAATATATGACGTCATATTTAGTGTTGCTAGCAGAATCCAGATATCCAACCCAGCCAGATATCATCACAACATCATAGCAAAGAATAGACGCAGATTGTCGTACTGTCGATTCCGTGTTTGAAATATTTTTTTTTACCAAACACAACTGCTTGATAATATTATGTTCAGTAGTAGCTCTAAATGCTGGTACGTTCAGTGTTATATAAATTGTAAGGTAATTAGCTAGCTAACGTAGCTACATAGCTAACTCGTTATAGCTAAAGTTCAACAAAACTTGAAATGATACCTAGCTAACTAATTAGCCATGGTCACTAATAGTACAATATTTGCATAATTAGCTGGCATAGATAAAAGCCGAAAATAAATGTAACCTGGTAAGCAGCTAGATTAGCTAGTTACAGTCAGTACATAGTGTAAACCAGAGCTAGGTAGCAGTAGTGACTGAGTCATATACTATAGGTTGTATTGTTGTTTATATAGTGCCTGTTAACGTTATCACCACACCTTGTTAGTAATAGTAGCAGTCCGAATAGATGGGTCATTTAGATACGTTGTAATTATTTGTAGTCATGAAAAACGTGCACTTGGTTTGTATCCTCCCGCACCTGCAAGAGAAGTAGAGAGGGAGATAAAAACTCAGAGACAATGACCTTGTCTGTATCTCTCCTTGACACAGGCATCATCAAGAAGTTACACGTCTTATTCTTACTTAGGCTCTGCTTCTTGTTGAGTAGAAGCTAAAAGTCAACACCCTGGAACAGCAGGCTCTGTGTGAATAACAACACTATTGAGTTTTGGCAACCCAATTATCACAATGGCTGTGGCCAACGCCACTAAAACATCATGGAAACTACGTGAGTAGAGCAATCATTTCACTCGCCCATTCAAGTCCTTAATAATAATGTTTGTTGCACGGGACCAGATGTTAGTTTTGGTGTTTTCTATGCGTTCCAGAGGAGATTGTTGCCCACTCCAGTAATGTGTCATGTTTGGCCCTGGGAAAGAGCTCAGGTCGTCTACTGGCCACTGGTGGTGAAGACTGCCGAGTCAACATCTGGGCTGTCAGCAAACCAAACTGCATCATGGTACAACTAGTCAGACCTTTATATTTTCTGTCTGTGGCTACAGCTAAAGTTACTCAACTCATCTGTTTGAGATATGGGTCTGGTAATATGGTACTGGGCCTCACATGTCACCAGTGGCATTTCTACATTAGGGGGCAAGTAGGACTGTGCCTCACCATATGGTGTTGTTCAAACTGTAATGTTAACAACTACTCCAGTCCTGGAGAGCTACTATCCTGTAGGTTTTCACTTCTACTGCAAATAATGTAGCCTCATTCAGCTCATCATCCAGCTAATTAGTAGAGTGTAATATCAGGTGCGCTATATTGAGGTTAAAGTGAAAACAGTCTGGATGGTAGCTCTCCAGAAACAGGGTTGGAGACCCCTGAACTATATTGAGTGTCAGTAAAATATCATTTTATCTAAATGTTATCAAATGTACTGATAACTGACCCTCCGGAAGAAGATAGGAACTAGGTCTGAACCTGGTTATTACACTGTTTCAACGCTTGCCTCACTGGCTAGTCATATGGGATTGTTGTTAGTTCTATCATGTGAAATGTCATGGCAATGCGCCTCTGGTTTGAAATGAGAAATATGCAAAATGGTGTATATGTTGCTACTAAATAGTATAGTAAGTGGTTTATATATTTTTTGATTTGTGGTAGGATATATTTTGTTGGCTGTGTCCCACTAGGGTTTTGTAGGTAAAATCACCACTGCATGTCACTAAATACCTTTTTTGAGGAGGGTGGTATTGGTATTTTGTTGACAGGACAGTAGGAAGCAGAAGCTACAGGCTTGTTAGGGAGACAGGCTTGTAAGGGAGACAGGCTTGT
>JACXGM010004232.1:0-27536 GCA_016801145.1 Umbra pygmaea | reverse complement strand
GCTCGATATCCAACCGTGTAGGCTGGATTTGGGAGTTTAGACCACTACAAAAACTCTGGCACACAACATGTCTTTTCTAACTACATATTTCAGCACCTCTGGCGATTAACATGCAGTCACAAACAAGTACATCATGTTGACGGCCCTACCCAACTCCACTGCCCTCTGTAAATTGTGCACTTGAATTTGTTTAACTAACAGGAAAGCAGATCTCAACATCCCTGTCTCTTTCTTTCTTGTTCTCTGTTTCTTTCCCAGAGTCTGACAGGCCATAATAACCCGGTAGAGTGTGTCCAGTTTAATAACTCTGAGGAACAGGTGGTGGCTGGCTCACAGTCTGGCTCGCTGCGTGTATGGGACCTGGAGGCTGCAAAGAGTGAGACTGAATTTCCTTTACATGCTGTGTGTGTGACCCTGGGCTAACGATACTTTAGAATATGGCCTACTGTAAGGTTTAAGCATTACAGGCTAGGTTTAAGGGTAAAGGTTCATATAGAGTTTAGACTTAGGGTTAGGATAATGTTAGGGTCAGCATTAGGGATAGGGAAAATCGGGATTGATATTTCTAGAACCCAGAAGAATAGGAAACCAGACATTTATGCATTCATGAATAGGGTTGGGTACTGAAACACGGTTCCACTATGGAACCGGTTCCTACGCAACCGGTAGGAATCGGACCGGATCAGAACGCAAATTTCGGTTCCTAATTTCGATTCCACTTAATGTGTCGACTGAAGTATTTTCCCTCTGATGCTGCGAAACGGACATAAAAACATCAAACGTTCTCTGTAGTCTACTGTTAGCTAGATACCGTAAATGTAGGCTACTTTTAAAATGCCAAACTTTCCCAACTTTCATCCGGAGTTTGTGAGTTCAAATCCAGATTGATGCTTTGTGTGTTTTTCTCCATTCCAGCGTGATGCAAGCGTGTTGCACATTATATAGTTTATATATATATTTTTTTGTAATGTAAACCCTAATCCTAACCTTAACCTCAGTAACAACCTATATACAATCAATGGTAACCACATAGCTAACCTTAACCGTGAACGTTAATATATAATTTAGAATGCTGTCGAATGTTCTTGCATGAACCGGCAAGTAGAAACACCATAAATATGTTGGCATACAATTTAAATCATGTTATCAAAATAGTTTACTGAGAACGTCATTTGGGAGAACGTCTGAGGTACGGTAGTGCAAAAGAATAAGTCAGGAGCGCACGTCGTACAGTCTTGCTGTCACGCTTAGTCCCAATGAATAAGGAATGGAAGCAATCCCAGGTATGGTGGTTTTAATCAGATACTCAATATAACATACACATGTCCAGATCAAGAACATGACAAGGTACACCAGCGGATTAACCAACAAAATACAGGCCACAAATTATCTGGTTATATACTCTCTTAATTACAATAGGCAACAGCTGGGTAACGGAACACTGGTGTCTATAATGAAACATAGAGAAGGCTAGAGGTCCACTTACCCTCCTCTGACCAATAACATATAAGGTACTACCGCTGAACAATATAACCTGGACTTGACACTTAATGAAATCCTAGTATTCTGGTGACTGAGAGAGCCGGAAGGTCCTCAAAGATGGTGTGGGTGTGTGACACTTGCCAGAGAAGGCATATATGGTCATTTTTCTGCAAAAGAACTGCTAAGGTTTGAAGCTGGTTTAGTTAGCATACCAACTCAACATTTATTTTGTTGTTAATTGTTAATAGTGTAACTGTTATTAATTATTACATTATTGTCGTTGTGTGTTAGGTGACTTAGGTTTACCTTATTATATATTTAAGTAATTTAAAACATTAATATATTGTTAAATTTAAATAATTAATAAAAAATAAAAGAGCCTTTCTTTAATGTATGAGTAGTTTAGGAATCGGAATCGTTTTAAAAGTACCGGTTCGGTTTCGGAATCATTAACATCCAAACGATACCCAACCCTACTCATGAATGAATGCCTTGGGACCGGTAGGCACGTGGAGATGTTTGGTGAAATAGTCAAGTTTCATTATTTTGCTCTAAAAGTGCCCTCACAATGTTTTACCGTGTCATCCCAGTCCTTAGAACACTAATGGGTCACAAGGCCAACATCTGCAGCTTGGACTTCCACCCATTTGGTGAATACCTGGCCTCTGGCTCCATGGACACTAACATCAAGGTTTGTAAGTTTATGTTAACATCTCTCCATGAGGTTTGTTATATGGGGTTTTACATGAGTCATTTAGCAGATGCTTTTTACTAGAGCAACTTGAATCAAACCCACAACCCTGGCATTGCAAGTAGCACGCTTCACCAACTGAGTTTGAGATGTCCTCTTTTACAGCTGTGGGATGTACGGAGGAAGGGCTGTGTGTTCCGGTACAAGGTAAGACGTGTGTGATTCATATTCAGCGCAAATCTACAGGTCATTTATCAGCTTAGATTTTCCTATGGGCTTTCTACAGATGTCACACGATAAAGTGGTGCTGTTCGTATCGCGTCAACAATCAGTGCATTTAGTTGCCAATAAATGGTCTATATTTGTTGCTGGGTGGTGCTTGACCCAAAAAACTCTAGACTGCAGTTCTAATGCTTTCTAGAGATGCGTTTTTCGGGGACATCGACTGATATTAAATCCATGTAATTGTATTATTATACACAGTAGAATACATTTCTTAATTTAAATAACACCTTGTTTGTTTTAAAACTGCTTTAGAAAAGCGATTAAATATCGTAGACTACTGCGTCTGCATTCTCCAATTAGAATGTGTCCCTAAATCCTTTGTTAAAAATTTTAACTATTTACACAGTATATCAAAGTACATTTTTACTTTGCGGGACAAAAATGGGTAACGAACAATGTTTTTAACTTGTCGTACAGTATACTGTAACCTCTGAAGCCGCTCTCTCAAAAGATAACTAGTTTTTTCCCTGAAATCCCCACAGTACCGTGGTGTAGCGGGCTAGATCGATTGTGGTTACTGTGAAATTTTTCAGTGTAGGGAGTTGCAAGTTCTTGTCCCGCTCAAGGCCAACTCCTTTTTCTTTTCTCAGCTTGTTTAAAGAGGATGCATTCAAATTGTTTTTATATAAATTATGGTAACTAGTTAGTTATAAACTCCCATTACCTGTTCATTTAGGTTTTATTTAATGACTATATTTTAGATTATTTTATTCAACAACATAAAATAGGCCGATGCTTACAAATGTACACTCACCTAAAGGATTATTAGGAACACCCGTTCAATTTTCATTAATGCAATTATCTAATCAACATGGCAGTTGCTTCAATGCATTTAGGGGTGTGGTCCTGTTCAAGACAATCTCCTGAACTCCAAACTGAATGTTAGAATGGGAAAGGTGATTTAATTTTGAGCGTGGCATGGTTGTTGGTGCCAGACAGGCCGGTCTGAGTATTTCACAATCTGCTCAGTTACTAGGATTTTCACGCACAACCATTTCAAAGGTTTACAAAGAATGGTGTGAAAAGGGAAAAACATCCAGTATGCGGCAATCCTGTGGGCGAAAATGCCTTGTTGATGCTAGAGGTCAGAGGAGAATGGGCAGACTGCTTCAATCTGATAGAAGAGCAACTTTGACTGAAATAACCACTTGTTACAACCGAGGTCTGCAGCAAACCATTTGTGAAGCCACAACACGCACAACCTTGAGGCGGATGGGCTACAACAGCAGAAGAACCCACCTGGTACCACTCATCTCCACTAGAAATAGGAAAAAGAGGCTACAATTTGCAAGAGCTCACCAAAATTGGACGGTTGAAGACTGGAAAAATGTTGCCTGGTCTGATGAGTCTCGATTTCTGTTGAGACATTCAGATGGTAGAATCAGAATTTGGCGTAAACAGAATGAGAACATGGATCCATCATGCCTTGTTACCACTGTGCAGGCTGGTGGTGGTGGTGTAATGGTGTGGGGGATGTTTTCTTGGCACACTTTAGGCCCCTTAGTGCCAATTGGGCATTGTTTAAATGCCACGGCCTACCTAAGCATTGTTTCTGACCATGTCATCCCTTTATGGCCACCATGTACCCATCCTCTGATGGCTACTTCCAGCAGTATAATGCACCATGTCACAAAGCTCGAATCATTTCAAATTGGTTTCTTGAACATGACAATGAGTTCACTGTACTAAAATGGCCCCCACAGTCACCAGATCTCAACCCAATTGAGCATCTTTGGGATGTGGTGGAACGGGAGCTTCGTGCCCTGGATGTGCATTCCACAAATCTCCATCAACTGCAAGATGCTATCCTATCAATATGGGCCAACATTTCTAAAGAATGCTTTCAGCACCTTGTTGAATCAATGCCACATAGAATTAAGGTAGTTCTGAAGGCGAAAGGGGGTCAAACACAGTATTAGTATGGTGTTCCTAATAATCCTTTAGGTGAGTGTATACTGTAGGTAATTAAAGATATATTTTTATCTGTCACCCTTTGTGCTGACCAGATTGAGATTATGAAGAAGTTGGCAGAGAAAAGTGTGCATCATTTTTGTAGAACGATGACACTTTTAATCTCCCTTGGCCAGACCTGCTCTGATGGCCAATTAGCTATAGTCATTGTGTTACAAAACCTGCCTTCCCCCTACGTGCAAGTTTAGTAAAGTCTAGGGATGGGCCGGTACAAATGTTTATGGAACGGGTACAAGTACAGGGTATTCACTTTGGGTACTTGCTAATACAAGTATTCATACAAGTACTTTTAATAACTATGCCAAATGTCACATTTATCAAGCTAATCTGCTATTTCTTAGATGTTGATCAGCCAATTAAAATATTGAAAAGTCAATATTCCTAAATATCCAGAAGATCATAATTTACATTTCAGGTCAAGAATTTGTAATATTTATTACACATGTCAATAGTTTACGTCTAGTTCCCTAATTAGCTAAAATGAGAGAAACACGTTTGTGAAAGAGAATGCGAAAGCCGCATGTTTGTGTTTGCATTTGCACTAAGCATTGCAGCTGTTTTGTGTAAGATGAGAATGTTTGTTTGAAGTGACTTTATCCAAACAGGGATAATGACCTAGGCTAATCATATAATATTCTGTTAAGGTATTTGATTGCTTTATTATAATCTGTACACAATTATAGCTGTATTATAACTGTAATCTATTGAACAAAATTTTAATAGGCTACATCGTATTTCCTTTAAATTGTATTTCTTAACGTTAGTATGTCCACTATTTAGTTCTCCCAGATGCACAGCTGGACTGGCGTAGCATTTAAGGTTGCTTTGTGTAAGAGCCTACGTCGTGTGTTCGAGTCTCTGCAAATGCATATGTTATTTTATCTCAATCTATTTAGAGGACATATTCAAATTGTATACTAGCATAGCACTTTTGTGAATAATCATCTATATTTGCGAAGAATCAATGTACCACACAGCTCATCAGTGTGTAAGATGGTAGGGATATGCACAGAAAAATGATCATTCGTTACGTAGGAACTAACAAACTATCGGTTGTATGCTTTCACTGACAGAAGATACAACTCTAGTATCCATTTTCCGCTAGAAATTCAATTGTTATAAACTTTAGAGAACTTTCTTAATATGCTGGTTTCTGCTGTCAAGGAAAATGAATGTCGGCCATGATTTCAGCTCGTTTCTGGGCGTTCCTCCTGCCGTATTATACAGTACACCCGCGTTCAGTCTGGTGCATTTCTCCTGCCATATTCTACAGTACACGCGCGTTCCTCCTCCGTAAAATAGCCTACCAGTTTGCAAATACTGGTACTGTGAGCCTCTGAGCTTTTCAAGTTGTTCAGTCTTCATATCGCTAGCGATACATTCACAGAAATAACAAAACATATGTCCATAGGTAAATTCTGGGTGATTTTTATTTCATAAGTGAGATATTTTTTCATAACCGGTATGAAAACCAATGTTGGAGTTTACATGTAAATGCAGCTCTATTCATAGCGTTGCCAACATGTTGAATCATTTGCTCCCCAAGAGCGCAGTCAGAACAATATTGTTTCTAATAAAATTTGTCATGTCCTGGTCCACAGTCAGCACAGAAATTCAAACTGCAAACGTAAAGAATGATCATTGTTCTCTGAATATCCCTATCATCGTACACACTGCTGAGCTGTGTGGTACAATTCTTCGCAAATATATATGATTATTCACAAAAGTGATATGTTATTATACAATTTCAATAGGTCCTCTAAATAGATTGAGAAAGAATAATAAATGCCTTTGCAGGGACTCAAACTCACAACATGGGCCTTTACACAGAGCCACCTTAACCGCTACGCCATTCCAGCTTATATCAAAGTTCTTATAATAGTCGATGAGAAAGCAGGAGAGACAACTAGCGTTGCGACGTATACTTGGGAATCCCCGGGAATGCCTGAAGAACAATTCGCTTACCTGGCGTATAGGGGGCAAAAAAGTAAAAAAAAAAAATCCTACAATTAGATTTTCTGGATTTTTTTTCCTTATTTTGTCTCATAGTTGAAGTGTACCTATGATAAATTACAGGCCTCTCATCTTTTTAAGTGGGAGAACTTGCACAATTGGTGGCTGACTAAATACTTTTTTGCCCCACTGTATATTGTTGCCTCCCATTGCCTAGCATCAACTGACATATATATTGTTTGAGACAAGAGATGTACCGTAGTTCACAAAGCGATCTCTCTTACTGTAAGTCATGGGAAAAACTTCTGGTGACGTTTTTAACCTATTTGTTGATATTTAAAAAAATATATAAGAATCTTTCCCTACACAAAAGCAGGCCTAAAATTTACGATAGTTATCAAAGTCGATCTGGTCACAATTCCTGTTGAAATCAATATATTACAATCAGTAATAGATGTACTACTGTACTCATTACTAGTTTATGATGTGCCCATTACTACAGAAGTTTATGAAAGCAGTAACAAACAGTGTATGATTAATAGATGTACCCATTACTACTTTTAGGTGAATAAAATGAACAACAGCAATCTCTAATAAAAATAAAAGCAGTAGCGAACAGTGTATGATTAATATACTGTAACACCATAAATATACATTAGTCGCGCGCTAGACTCGAACCCTGTCCGCTCGGTTGATAGACCTTAGTTTCCGCTTCACCAGTGGTCACCAAACCCTTCCATGGAGGGCCTAGTGTATGCAGGTTTTCGCTTTTACCATGTACAAGCCTGATGAAGTAGCTCACTAATTGGTTAGGATCCCCCCTCACCTGGCAGTCTAAGTCCTAATTATGCTCTAATTGAAGGGAAAGACCAAAAACCAGCATACACTAGGCCCTCCATGGAAGGGTTTGAGGACCACTGCACTACACCATCAAGCCCATGTCAACTGGTCACGTTTCTGGTGGAGTTGAGTTTAACTGTTTAGACTGTGTAGGATTTGTAAATGAAAAGGTGTTTTAAATAACAGTAGACAGTTTACATTTTATTGTAGGACATTAGTTCAATGTCTAAAGCGCTACAAATAAAACATTTAACTTCAGAATGTAGTTGTTTTAATGATAAACACGTTGTACACTAGAGATTATTCTAAGGGAAATGATTTGGATGAATATGCCCCCTGGAGCGACCTGGCGGCCATTTGTTGTATTTTTTTCTTTTAAAAACTGCCACCAAAAATTAATTAACTCGGCTGAAGTGTGCCCCGGTATAACACGGCACAGCTCCACCCATTTTGCACCACTTTATCGTGTAACATCTGTACAAGCCATTCTTGTTGTCTTTTCCATGCCAATAGCTTGTTCCTTCATTGAGCGACGTGCTAGCTGGTTGACGGCCGGTTACCTGTTTGGCTAAGCCAGAAATTACAGTGAGACGGAGCGGGAGCTGACCATATCAATAAGGGAGGGTCTTCGTCTGTGGGATTCATGTGTGTTTGTCTTAAATTGGTGTGTGTCTTGTGTTTTCACAGGGTCACACTCAGGCCGTGAGGTGCCTGGCTTTCAGTCCAGATGGGAAATGGTTGGCCTCCTCTAGTGATGACAGCACCATCAAGGTAGTAACCCATGGCATTCAACTCTCAACCTCATGTTCTGGATGGGCACAGGTCTAGAATCAGGGGTGTCAAGTGACTCAGGGACTCAGACTTGTAATCTGAAGTTGGCCTGTTCAATTCCTGATTCAGTCCAATGTCGTTGTGCTCTTGCGCAAGGCACTTTACCATAAATGTGCCTCTAGTTACTTTAAGTTGCTCTGGATAAGAGCATCTGGTAAATAACTTAAAATCCAGACCTATCCATTAACATTGATATTTGAGTCCCTTTCTTGACTTACTTTTCTAGATCTAGATTATGTTATTGATTAAATATGTCTGTTTTTCTGTCCAGTTAACTAAGTGGTGCTTTTTGAGTCAACGTCAAATATTACAAGATGACTAAGAGCCCCCTCAACAAAAACCCAAATTATCCCTCAAAAGGCAATGTCATCCTTCTATGTATTTTGGAATCACCCAATCAACTGTTTATTATGTATTGTACTGTAGGTATCCATTTCTTTCACTTAGGTGGCATTAAATTGATTCAAATACATATTGAAGATATTTTAAAGTTGCTAATGTCTATCAATGTTGGAAATGACAGATTTTATAATGAATTCTTCACATAAATACCTATTTTTAAGCAGCCCTTATTTCAGTTTCCTAATGTTTATTATATAACTTATAGCCAGCAGCATAGTGCCCTGTATTCCACTGCTGGTTTGCTTCTCAAAGCTAAGCAGGGTCAGGCCTGGTCAGTCCCTAGATGGGGAGACCAATCCTGCTGGAAGTGGTGTTGGAGGGCCAGTAGAGGGCACTCTTCCCTCTGGTATATGACAGTATCAATTTCTATCAAAACACATGAAACCATGATAGTCAGTGGTTTGAGCCTGACTATGGGTTCCCTGGACCAAATAATCCAATGCATGATCTGACTAAAGGCTTCCATGTTGAATGGAATCGATTGCTGGGCAACGTATGGTTGGATGAGCCACGTGAACCATCCCTCATCTGTCCAAGTAGTTGCGGAGCCGACAACGTAGGGTTAGTGGGAATTGGGAAGGAAGGAAAATAACACATGACACGTGTCCTGGATTATTCCAAACTTTTGTCCCCCAGTGTAGGTCTTGGTTATATACAGTCATGCAAAAGTCTAGGCACCCCTGACAATTTCCATGGTTTTCATTTATAAATAATTGGGTGTTTGGATCAGCAATTTCATTTTGATCTATCAAATAACTGAAGGGCACAGTAATATTTCAGTAGTGAAATTAGGTTTATTGGATGACCAGAAAATCAAAACGAAATTAGACGGGTGCATAAATTTGGGCACCCCAACAGACATATCACACGCAGAAATAACAGTACCTAGACGCTTCCTATAACCTGTAATGAGAGTCTGGGTTGTGGATGATGTTATTTTGGTCTAGTGATAGACCGATTATATCGGCCGGCCGATATATCGGGCCGATATTAGCGTTTTTTGTGTATCGGCATCGGCCGATACGTGGCTGCTGAATTCGCCGATTTCCCCAGCATTATTTACAGACAGGCGTACACACAGGTAGCTCTGTGTTGCTGGAGACACTGCAGTTCTCGTGCAGACCATGCACTGCCCCTAGTTCTAACTCACCTGTTTTTACTATTTGTTAAATATTGTTTCAATAAATGTTTCTTTTTTAAATTGAGATTTGGAACATTTGTTATCATCATTGTATAATTTTTATGATGTAAATTGATGGAGCAAAAGCAGTATCGACTCCAAATATCGGCTCAAGAAAATCTGCAGCCCATTATCGGTCATTGGCTGATGAAAAAAAATCGGCATCGGCACTAAAAACATCCATATCGGTCGATCCCTATTTTGGAACATTCCTCCTTGCAAAACATCTCCAGATCAGTTAGGTTTGATGTTTACAGAGCATGGACAGCCTGCTTCAAATCACTTCACAGATTTTCAATGATATTCATGTCTGGGGACTGGGATGGCCATTGTACTTGTTCCTCTGCATAAATGCCAGAGTAGATTTTGAGCAGTGTTTTGGGTCGTTGTCTTGTTTAAATATACAGCCCTGGCTTAACTTCAACTTTGTGACTGATTCCTTTACATTATTCTCAAGTATCTGCTGATATTGAGTAGGATCAATGCAACCCTCAACTTTAACAAGATTCCCAGTACTGGCACTGGCCACACAGCCCCACAGCATGATGGACCATCCAACAAATTTGACTGTGGGTAGCAAGTGTTTGTCTTGGAACACTGTGTTTTTTTGCCGCCATGCATAACAACCCTTGTTATGACCAAATAACCCCATCTTTGTTTCATCAGTCCACAGCAGCTTCTTCCAAAATGAAGCTGGTTTGTCTAAATGTGCGTTTGCATACCTCAAGCAACTCTGTGGCGTGTGTGCAGAAAAGGCTTCTTCCGCATCACTCTCCCATACAGCTTCTCCTTGTGCAAAGTGCACTGATTTGTTGAACGATGCACAGTGACACCATCTGCAGCAAGATGATTTTGTAGGTCTTTGGATGTGGTCTGTGGGCTGTTTTTGACTGATCTCACCATCCTTCGCCTTTGCCTCCAATATTTTACTTGGCCTGCCACTTCTAGCCTTAACAAGAACTCTTCCTGTGGTCTTCCATTTCCTCACTATGTTCCTCACAGTGACAGCTTAAATCTCTGCGATAGCCATATATGTTGAACAATCTCTGCGATAATCCATAATGTTGAACAAACTTTGTTTTCTGGTCATTTGAGAGTTGTTTAGAGGCCCAAATGTTACCACTATTCAGAGGAGAGTCAGAGATTAAATACATTTTCTCATGATTGGATGCATCTGTCTATGAAGTTCAAGGCTTAATAAGCTCACCAAACCAATTGTGTGTTAATCAGTGCTAGGTAGATAAAGCTGTTCAAATCAACAACATGACAAGGGTGCCCAAATTTATGCACTTGTCTATTTTTGTTTTGATGCATATTGCACATTTTCTGTTAATCCAATAAACCTCGTTTCACTACTGAAATATTACTGTGTTCTTCAGTTATTTGATAGATCAAATGAAATTGCTAATCCAAACACTCAATTATTTATAAATGAAAATCATGGAAATTGTCAGGGGTGCTTAAAATATTGCATACGACTGTACAGCTCTCCATTTCTCATCTTTTCATTACATATTGGATTGGAAAAACAGAGGCCCCTTTCCTCTTTTTTTTTAGTTACCCCCATTTTTTCCCCCCTTGCAATTCCCTCTATTGCTACCCTGGAAGCCTTTAGTCGGATCGTGCATGGGATGACTACGTTCACTAAATATGCCTCCATGATTTAACTCACAGGTGCCCAATCTGGACACAAGAATTCACTGGAGAGCGATGTGGCAGGCTAGATAATCTGATTTATCAAACCCAAATCCCAGGCAGCGCTATGCCAATTTGCGCTGCCTCATGCAGGAGGCCCAGGGAAAATCAGAGAATCCATAGTCAGGCTCAACCCCATGACTATCATGATGTAGACTGTCGTGCAATGCTGCGACATAGCCCACTACGCCATGCGGACCCTGGTCCCTTCCCTCTTAACCTTCTCCTCAAATGGGTTTTGAGAAGGATACAAGGAAAAAAATAAATGCAACTGAGCTGTTTCCTCTAGCTAGGCTGTTCAAGACCTGATGTTCTCCAGGTCCTTATCTTCAACCTCTCTGACCTTTGTGTTGTAGCTGTGGGACCTGATGTTCTCCAGGTCCTTATCTTCAACCTCTCTGACCTTTGTGTTGTAGCTGTGGGACCTGATGTTCTCCAGGTCCTTATCTTCAACCTCTCTGACCTTTGTGTTGTAGCTGTGGGACCTGACGGCAGGGAAGATGATCACAGAGTTCACAGCACACACCGGGGCCGTCAACATCATGCAGTTTCACCCCAGCGAGTATCTGCTAGCGTCTGGCAGCTCTGATAGGTATGTTCTTCACACGTCATCATTGTCCTAGTTCTCACCAGATTCATGGTGCAACAAGTTAGATTTTACTGCCACAAATTCAACAATGGCAAGGTAAATTGGATTTATTTGGTCTTCTTTTGGGTTTGGGTTTTGAATTAGGTTTACAGTATGGTTATGGTTATATTTTGAATTACATTTAAAGAAGACAAATTTGAAAAAAGCGTATTAGAACTATTTTTGTCTTCATAATCTCTATATTGTCAATTCTCACTGTTTGATTTAAAGGGCTTTATTGTTATGGGAAACATTTTGTGTACATCGCTAAAGCAAGTGGAAAATAATTATAATAAAAGCTATAGCAAAAGGAATAAAAAACTAAAAATACATCTGTAGTTCATATCTTTAGTTGTCATAAATATCTATAAAGTGAAATTAACAAGATTACAGTTTGAAGAAGAAATTGTACAAACATTTTAAAAGGTGGAGACACTTTGAGTGTCATATATATATATATTATACATATTCCCACAGATATGTACAAGGAGTTTCAGAGCTGCCGACAAGGCAGGGTTAGTAGATATTATAAAAATAGGATATATGTTATTTCCCCAAGGTTCTTTGTGCAACACTGGTTTTCCTTTCCTCATGGACACAGGTCACAAATTGTGCTGCTGTAATTGCACATTGTGAAGTTTTGCCTAACAAATATGGAAGTTTCTTTATATTTGATTTAGTGTCAAATTGTTTGTGTGTCTGTAATCTGAGGAAAATATGTAGCTCTAATGTAATCATCTATTTTATGGTTTAAGTTGAATATGTTTAGGATGAATTAATTACTGCTCTATTTGACTGTTAATGCTCGTTTCCTACAGAACCATCAAACTGTGGGATCTGGAGAAGTTCAAGATGATTGGGTCCTCGGAAGGGGAGACTGGACCAGTCAGGTGGGTTTGATAGCAATATGGACCACCAGGACATTATGCTTTTTTGGGGTGTTATTCATTTTTATTTAAATGGAAGTATGAAGCATGAACTAGTGAGACAAGTGTGTAGAGGGAAACATGTTAGAAGGGCACAGCTGAACTAGGACAGACTAACAGTATTTATACAAACCATCCCACTGTATTATCTAATTCTTTTTCTGTTGGCAATCTTAGTTGGTTTACCCTGGAGTCTGGTAGGTGTGTCTTTCTCTTTCTCAATGACCAAGACTGTCCCACATTCTTTTTTTTGTGCAAGGGTGGCATTGCTACTGTCTGTGTGAGGTATGGTGTGGGTTTGTCTGAACATTTTTGTGATGGGGCCCAGGTACTCAATTAGGGAGAATGGGTTAAAGGGAGTTTGTCTGTGTTGAAGAAGCGGTTTTGGATGTACATTTGTAAAGTGGTGCTCAGGTTTGTATTGCATTGTGTTCTTCCCATTAAATCCAGCTGCATTACAGCTTCAGCAGACAGATTTGCCTTTTCATCTTAATCACTCGTTCTTCAAGTACCTTGGAGTAAACGTGACTCGCTCACTGCCAGCTCTCTTCTCAACTAACTTTTGTGGTACCATATAATTAGAAAGTGCAGCTCTGCATGCATTATTAGGGCGCAGATGGCTCAGTGGTTAGGGAGTCAGACTTGTTGCCGGTTCGATTCCCGACTGAGCCAAATGTTGTTGTGTCCTTGGGCAAGACACTTCACCCTAATTGCTCCTAGGTTGTTGCTGTAAATAAGAAACTGTTCTTAGTCGACTTACCTGGTAAGAAATATATATTATGGATTAAAAAAAAAACGTTTTGAGAAAACAAAGACTTAGCAGCCTTATAGAGCAATGGGTTGTAAGACTGACTGGAGTATTTTAAGCCAGATTCTAATTGGGATGTTAAGTTTTATGTTCTTTCTGATGGCATTAAAGGCCATTTGTGCCTTGTCTCTCAGGTCGATCACAGCCTTATTGAAGTTGTCTGTAGTGTTGATGTTTAGGCTGAAGTAAATATAATTATTTGCTTTATAGAATATTTCTGGCTTTCAAGGCACAAGTCTGACAGAATTTGTGCAGAAAATTTAGGTGCTGTGGTAGGCCCTCCCTGGTTGGGGACAGAAGAACCAAATCACCTGCAAAACAGACATTTGGTGTCTCTCTCTCTCTCTCTCTCTCTCAGGTGTCTGGCCTTCAACCTGGATGGCTGCTGTCTGTACAGTGGTGCTGTGGACTCTCTGCGTGTGTATGGCTGGGAGCCCGACCGCTGCTTTGACGTGGTGCCAGTGGGCTGGGGCAAGGTGGCTGACCTGGCTGTCTGCAACCACCAGTTGGTGCGTGGCTATAACATCACTTACATATTAGCCATTTAGCAGCTGACACTTATCCAGAGTGAATTACCGTTTGTATAATCATCTTCAAAATGGCCAGGAAGTGTAGAGGTCTGCGTGGCATAGTGGCCTTAGTCACTACCTTGCAGGACAATCTACATCTTTGTAGTCAGTGGTTCGCCACCTGGCAATGCAAATGTCCATTTTGGCTAGATAAATCAAATTATTTACTTTGCCATGTTGCTCTCCAGCGACTCCTTGTGTGCAGATCGGACACCTGTTTGTTCAATTGTTGAAGTATAGTTGGTGAGTCTAATCATCCTGTGCATGAGCTGACTAAAGGCTCCCAAGTTGGATGAGCAGTGTGAAAAGAATCATCTGGCTCAGCAACCTGTGTTTGGATGAACCATATTTGCTCCCTTTACCATAACACATCTGTTCCAAGGATTTGTGGAGCAGCAGTCAATGCAGGCTATGGGGGACTTAAGAGGGGAGAAAACGTAGTAGAAAGATCTCATTAGTGTCCTCTGTTTTCATAACTGTAATCTTAAAGCGTATCACTCGCCATAATGCAACCTAGGGTCTTTTTGTTAATGTACTTGAGTCAAACTTTCGTTTAAAATCATAAGTAGAACAGAAACGCCACTTTTAAGATTTTCATAACATTGTTTGTGTACACAGAGTTTACTAAAAAGAAAGGTTTTGTAAAACTCACCCTAGCAGTTTGTGTTTCTGGTGGCTGCTTTTTTGCTTTTGTGTACACAAACAATGTTCTCAATGCTTGAGTTCAAGTGTACAGCTCCTGGTGACACTTCGAGCAAAGTTTCATGAGCCTTCTTAGTGTTTTAAAAATAGCTATTTTGATGCTATCATAGTAGTGCCCCAATCACTCCCTTTCAAAAGGCGATTTGACCAAAACCAAAAATAAGAAAAATGTTAAAAGTGATGTTTCTGTCCTAATTATGATTTTAAATGAAAGTTTGACTCTGGTACATTAACAAAAAGACCCTAGGTTGCATTTTGACGAGAGTTAGACTTTGATTGCCTACCTTGTTTGTAAGCTGTTGGTGTCTTAACGACCTTTCCACAGGTGCATGTTCATAATTTTTTTTAAGCATGGAAAACATAGTTTAAACCCTTTACACAGAAGATCTGTAAAGTTATTTGGCTTTTTACAAAATGTCTTTAAAATACAAATGCCCTGAAAAAGGGAAGTTCATTTTTTTTCCTGAGTTTATGATAAAACATCATCAGATTTTCACACAAGTGCTAAAAGTAGGTAAAGAGAACCCAATACAAAAAGAGACAAAAATATTATACTTGGTCATTTATTTATTTTGTACTGGATTATTTTGTAATCCATTATTAAATATATGTGGGTGGCAAAAGTATATGAACCTCTAGGATAAGCAGTTAATTTGAATTAGTCAGTTGTTTTCAATGGGAGGACAACCAGGTGTGAGTGGTTTTATTTAAAGAACAGGGATCTAATCACAGTCTGATGTTCACAACACATGTTTGTGGAAGTATACCATGGCATGAACAAAGGAGATTTCTGAGGATCTCAGAAAGAGTTTTTATGCTCATTAAGTAGGAAAATGTTACAAACCATCTTTAAAGATTTAGGACTCAATCAACCCACAGTCAGACAGACACAAATGGAGGACACTAAAGACCAATGTTACCCTCCCAAGGAGTGGTTGACCAACAAAGATCACTCCAAGAGCAAGTCGTGTAATAGTCCGTCAGGTCACAAAGGAACCCAGGGTAACTTTCTAGGTCCTGTTTACATTACGATAGCTTTCAGCCACATATTCGAGACCGGTCGAGATGAGACAAAATTGGAGTGTGTAAACTTGCGGGTCTCTCAAATTTCACTCAACCTCACAAGAAGATTTCAAAAGACTTCACCTGGGGCTTTGCAGATGTAAATGCAATTGTTCTTCGTGGGGAAAGTCTTCACATGTATGTGAATGGACTGGTCTGGTTTCTCATGCACCCAGCTTGAGATAGCTTGAAGGGCATTCCATGACACACCAAATAACCTGTGATTGCCGTCTCGAGACATGACAATGTAAATTTGAACAGGATGGAAATTATTTTGTCTCATCTCTAGCTTTTCTCTAGTGGTCTTGAATAATTGGCTGAAAGCCATCTGAATGTAAACAGGACCTACGCAACTAAAGGCCTCTCTGACATTGGCAATCTTCATGAGTCCACCATCAGGAGAACACTGAACAATGATGTGGAGGTAATAATAATTTTCATAATGAGTATATGATCTAAATCGCTAGATTTAAGCCTTCTGCAATTTATCATGATGTTCATTTTTTGAAATATGTTCTCGTTGATTTTAAAATCGGCGATAAAGCAAAGGGGCGTTTAGGGTTTGGCTATAGCTTTCGGTTGTACGAAAAGACACTCAAAGGACCTGGCAGTTCACGTTTTCCGGTAAGTAACGTTACATTTTTTTTTTTTACATTTTGTTTTAATACTGTTTTTCGTTAGCATGCCAATTAATATCAGTTAGTCAGCTAGATTACTCCTCCCTCTTGTCTAAAATTGTCACATCCGCAACCAAGATGTCTGCGCCCTTAACGGCTAATTCGATGACCCTAATCAGATCGTAACAAACTAATGGATGACGTCACACATGGTTCTTTCCAGTAATTATACAATTTATGGAGGAAACCCACTAACATTCCAGAGTTGAAGCTCTTCTGTATGGAGGAATGGGCGAAAACTCCAAGCAGATGTGCAGGACTGATCAATAGTTATCAGAAACATTTGGTGTCAGTTATTGCTGCATAAGGGGTTCACAGCAGATACTGAAAACAAAGGTTCACATACTTTTGCCACTCAAAGATATGTAATATTGGATTATTTTCCTGAATGAATAAATGACCAAGTATAATATTTCTGTCTCATTTGTTGAATTTTTTTCTCCTTATCTACGTGTGAATATCTGAGGTCAATTTCTTTAGGTCATAATTATGCAGAATTGTAGGATAATCTAAAGGGTTGACAAACGTTGAAGCACCACTGTATGTTACAAAGCGCTGTTTACATCAGCAGTAACAGAGCTTTTACATTCACCTGTATGTTACAAAGCGCTGTTTACATCAGCAGTAACAGAGCTTTTACATTCACCTGTATGTTACAAAGCGCTGTTTACGTCAGCAGTAACAGAGCTTTTACATTCACCTGTATGTTACAAAGCGCTGTTTACGTCAGCAGTAACAGAGCTTTTACATTCACCTGTATGTTACAAAGCGCTGTTTACATCAGCAGTAACAGAGCTTTTACATTCACCTGTATGTTACAAAGCCCTGTTTACGTCAGCAGTAACAGAGCTTTTACATTCACCTGTATGTTACAAAGCCCTGTTTACGTCAGCAGTAACAGAGCTTTTACATTCACCTGTATGTTACAAAGCCCTGTTTACATCAGCAGTAACAGAGCTTTTACATTCACCTGTATGTTACAAAGCCCTGTTTACGTCAGCAGTAACAGAGCTTTTACATTCACCTGTATGTTACAAAGCCCTGTTTACATCAGCAGTAACAGAGCTTTTACATATACCTGGTTGGAAACACCAAAGAACAAGCAAATTGAAACTGCGGCTAAGTAGGGTCAGATCATAGGAAGAGACTTAGAGAGTGGCTGGATTGGGTTGGCCAGTCCTCTTCTGGCTGTGCCTGGTGGAGTATTTAAAAAGTAAATGTCATTGAGGCCACCTTTGTTTATCAGTACACATTCAGTTAGTGCAGATAGGAATGGATGGGCTGTGTTCAGTCTTTATGCAGAATTATTATTATTTTCCTCTCTGGGTGTGCAGTTGTTCAGCTGAAATTTCCTACAATACACCAGAATACATGCTTTTGCCTTGGCTACACTTCAGTGAGAATGACAAGCGAAGGGAGTAGAGTCAATTTGGCTCCGTTCCTTGTAAGTGGTTAACTTGACTTTGAGGTGTTTATATGAATTATGTAAAGTGTTGGTTACATCTTAGTCTGTAAATCGAGTGAGTGAAGGGGACTGAGTTACTTTACTACAGGTATGAACAAAATTTGTTTTATTTCTGTTCTAATATCCCCCTGTCCAGATTGGCGTGTCATACAACCTCACCAACATATCGTCTTACGTGGTGGATTTGACTCGGGTCAAGAAATCCGGCTCTGTCATCCAAGGCGTGATCCGTGACGACCAGCCGCTCACAGAGCCCTCTCCGAAAGGATCCACGCTGCGTCGCAACTATGACCGGCCGCTGACCACATGCAATGCACAAAGGTATTTTCACAGTTTAACTGCTGCACTTCCATTTTAGTAAGTGTAAATTCTAACTTGAGATGTTTACAGTTAACCCTGTAACCCTGTTTACAATTAAATGTGCACTTAAATCAATTAGGATGTGTCCCAACATGACACAATCTGTCCACACAATTTATCCATACTTATTATAGAGAATATTGCATCAAAATACATTTGTTTTAAATGTATCTATTATAACTATAATAATATGCCATCTATTAGATGTCAACCAAAATGATTTACATATTATTACTTATTATTACTTACTATTACACTGGAGGGGCAACAGCAAGACAACCCCCAAAAAGGGAATGGTTTTGCAGGTGGTGGCCACAGACGATTGCTCTCTCCTCATTTTTCCTCACTGATTGTTCTTCAGTTTTTTGCATTGCTAGTGTCCTTGTGACTACTGGTAGCATGAGGCAGTACCTGCAGACCATTCAGGTTGTACAGGTAGTCCAGCTCCTCCATGATGTTGTATATTATGCATGGTTAATTAACCTGCTATCCTGGCATTGTAGATGTGTTCTTTAAGCCAGTTTGCTGTGTGTGTTCTTCCAGGGTGAAGCAGAGCTCAGAGTCAGAGAGGCACAGTCCCGAAGGGGAGAGGAGGAGTCCAAGCAGTGAGGACGAGAAAGACGAAAAGGAGTCCTCAGCGGAGATCCGCAACCCTGAGGACTACAAAGAAATTTTCCAACCAAAGAGCTCTATTTGTAGGCACATGACAACTCATATTTGAATTCTCTGTTTTATGTTATTCTTAGAAATGGTTAGAACACTTTATGTTTAGAAATATGATGCTTGTGGTCTAGGGTGGTCCATCAGATTAAGCTACTGGTTTTGGTACACATACCTCTGCAGCATTGGTTTCCAACGTCAACTGATCCAGCAAACGGATTTGAACCTATGTTTTCCAATATACAATTATCTGTTTACCCATTTCCCTCCCTTATCAATATCCACTAACCCTGCCTTGTTGGCAGCTCTGCAACTCCTTAGACAGATCTATGGGATGGTGAGGGGTACTCACATAGTTCATCCAACCACAAGCCTTAAATCAGATCATCCACGGGATGATTATGTTCACCAACTATATTTCCACGATTGAACTTCCAAGCGCCCGATCTGCACACAAGTCGCTGGAGAGCGACGTGGCAGGATAGATACTCTGACTTGAGCAGCGCTATCCCAATTTGTACTGCCTTGTGCAGGAGGTTGCTCTACCTTGTCCAGGAGATCCAGGAAAAGTCAGAACCCATAGTCAGGCTTGAACCCATGACAATCATGATGTAGACTGTCCTGCAATGCAGCGACTTAGTTGACTACGCCACACAGACCCTGGGCAGAGACTTGTCACAATTTCTAGGCATCAACCAGACACTTATGGGGTTTTATTTGCTGTGGGTCATTTTAAGCTTGGCATAGGTATAGGAGAAAGTTCCTTTCTTAGGTAGGTTCCTTTCTGTGCTTTAAAATATCAAAGTAGGCCTGGAGTCAACTGCCAAAAGGAGTAATGACTCCCTTGGGTGATGTTTTAGCTCAGCACGCTTTCCTGTCTGTCTAGTAATTTGAAGATCTGTTTAGGGTTTCAGCTAACAGCATAATGCATTAACTGTATGTTACTCTCAATAAGAGTACAATGTTACCAAACTAGCAGTGGAACCTATTCATTACTACACTTGCCTAAATTCTGCCAGTGTTTTTATTCAAGCTTGAATTTCATACTTAAAATCTCCTTGTTTAATTCCCCTGAAATTTTCAGCTCGCACGCCTCCAAAGAGTGAGCCGTTCCCTGCCCCTCTAGAAGACGGTGAGTTTCTTGTCCTCATTCAAGGCCTTGAGAATGACCAATGTTGATTTGACGGTGTGGCAAGGCCACTGTTCTCTTGTGTAAGAGATGTGTCGCTGCCCTAAGTACCACATTAATGTTGCCCCTCCTTTCTTTTTTTTTTTGGTCTTCGCCCTCAGAGTGTTTTGTGGTGAGAGCTAAACAAGGTCTGGCTGAACTCATCCCTCCAATGCCTGACAGGCAACAGGTTTGTTCTGCACACATTTACATCACTGTAAAGCTACATTATTGTATGTGCAACTAACCTGTCTGTTTGAAAACTTTTATTTGGTTTTGTTATTGCTAAGGCTGAAGTAAAAATAATTATTTCTAGATTTCACAGAAAATTGTTTTTCAAAGTTTTTTGGGGCATATCATTTTAGACCAGCCTGTTGAAGAGCCCTCCAGTTGCCTCATCCACTCCTGTCCTGAGGGTTGAGCCTACTGTGGTTGCCACAGCGCCCCGTCCCATTCCTGTGATAACAGCACGATCTCAACCCTCTAATCACCCACCCGTGCCTCGCCCAGCCCCCACACCAGCTGTTGCTATGGCGAAGGCCAAACCCCAGCCCAACATAATCTTCTCCACCAGGAATGAACCAATAGGACTTAATGTGGGAGACTTCTTGCCTGTAAGTGTGGGGGTATATATGCCTAATTGTTTAAAAAATACACTGTTCTTAGCCGGTAGAACACAAATGAAAGGAAAAACCAAGATAAAGTGCCTCAGTAAGATGTTGGGCTACCATGAGCATCCAGGAAAGCTTCAATGCTCCTTGATGTGTATTCTACTAGACTGGTACTCCGATGGAGGGATGCAGCACCATTATTGTGCTCTATTACACATTGGTCCTAAATCTCCCATAAGTGTGTAATGGAGGGATGCAGCACCATATTGTGCTCTATTACACATTGGTCCTAAGTCTCCCATAGGTGAGTAATGGAGGGATGCAGCACCATTATTGTGCTCTATTACACATTGGTCCTAAATCTCCCATAGGTGAGTAATGGAGGGATGCAGCACCATTATTGTGCTCTATTACACATTGGTCCTAAATCTCCCATAAGTGTGTAATGGAGGGATGCAGCACCATATTGTGCTCTATTACACATTAGTCCTAAATCTCCCATAAGTGTGTAATGGAGGGATGCAGCACCATATTTTGCTCTATTACACATTAGTCCTAAGTCTCCCATAGGTTCTTTTGAATATGTTTTGCTCTAAGGGGACAAGTGGATGTGTGCGCGTGCGTGTGCGCGTGCGTGTGCGCGTGCGTGTGTGCGTGCGTGTGCGTGCGTGTGCGTGCGTGTGCGTGCGTGTGTATGTGCGTTCCAAATCTTAGCAAATTTATTAAAAATAAAAAACAAAAAATCGCATGTATGTAAGTATTCACAGCCTCTGCTCATTATTTTGAAGCACCTTTGGCAGCAATTACAGCCTCAAGTCTTTTTAGGTATGACGCTACAAGTTTGGCTTCATCAAGGATGTCTCTACATTGCTACATTCATCTTTACCTCAATCCTGACTAGTCTCCCAATTGCTGCCGCTGACTAACGTGCCCACAGCATGATGCTGCCACCAACATGCTTCACTGTAGGGATGGTATTGGCCAGGTGATGAGCCATACTTGGTTTCCTCCAGACATGATGCTTGTCATTCAGGCCATAGAGTTAAATCTTTGTTTCATCAGACCAGATCATTTTGTTTCTCATGGTCTGAGAGTCCTTCAGGTGCCTTTTGGCAAACTCCAGCTGGGCTCTTGTGCCTTTTTTATTTAAAATAAATTTGCTAAGAAAAAACACACTTTCACATTGTCATTTTGGGGTATTGTTTGTAGAATTTTGAGGAAAATAATGAATTTAATCAATTTCTGAATAAGGGTGTGACATAACAAAAAGTGCTGTGAATACTTTCCGGATGCACTGTAACTCTCGCTCACTCTCACTCAGCCTGCTCGTCATAATCGTCCCAGCGTTCTGAGTGACGATGAGGCTCTGGCCCAGATCAGAAAGGGCCATGACACCATGTGTGTGATGCTGACCAGTCGACACAAGAACCTAGAAGCCATCCGCTCCGTGTGGGGCAGCGGAGATGTCAAGGTACGCAACTTGACACTCAAGATGACACTGACCGAAAATGTTCAAAGTTAACATTGCTGTACACAATATTGTCAAACCACGGACCAGTGGTGATTGGTTGCTTCTCTGACTGCAGGCCTCCTTGGACTCAGCCGTGTTGATGAAGGACCTCTCTATTGTCGTGGACCTCCTGAACATCATCAACCTCAAACCGTGAGTGGATGCAGAAACGCACACTCCTCTAAAGAATGACCACACTATCACAAGCCTATACCCAGGGCCCATGTCCATTCAGAGCACTAATGTGTCCTAATATCGTGTCCACATTCTGACTGTTCTGGCAGACAGAATTAGCATATTCTTTGTGCTTTGATTGCAATCAGATCTTTTACTTGTAAATAGATGCTAATAACTAGTTGTAAACTACGCCCTTGTTTTTGTAAATGAAACTTTCTTACTGTAAGTGACCGTTGACATTGAAGCTAATTTTACTTGTCCACTAGGTCGCTATGGAAACTAGACCTGTGTACCTCAATCTTGCCTCAGATCGAAGAACTGCTACAAAGCAAGTATGAGAGGTGAGGCTGCAAGATGAGTCAATGTGACCTTGGTGTATGGGAATGTGCTTGTTACTACATGACCTCTCTCTGTTTTGTCAGTTATGTGCAAACAGGCTGTATGTCTCTCAAGTTGATCCTGAAACGTTTCTGGCCTCTCATCTCAGACACGCTCACAGCGCCTCCCTCTGTTGGAGTGGATATAACACGGGAGGAACGGTGAGTTCCTGCATTGCAGGACAGTCTATGTCATGATAGTCTGTGGTTCAAGCCTGACTATGGGTTCTCTAACTTTCCCCAGACATCCTGCATGAGGCAAAGCAAATTGGCATAGCGCTGCCCGGGTTTGATAAATCAGATTATCTATCCTGCCATGTCACTCTCCAGCGACTCCTTGTGTGCAGATCGGGCACCTGTACCTTCAATTGCGGAAGTATAATTGGTGAACATAATCATCCTGTGTATGATCTGATTAAAACCTTCCGTGTTGGATGAGCAGTGCAAAAAGAATCGGCGGCTAGGCAACAAATCGTTGGATGAACCTCGCCTCCCCACAGATCTGTCCAAGAAGTTGTGGAGCTGCTGACAAGGCAGGGTTCATGGGAATTGGGAGTGGAAGAAAAAAGAAATATTAGACATTTACATTTAACAGTCTTTTTCAGAATCATACCCCCCCATAGTAATGTTGGAAACCTATGACGGTTGTCATGCTATTCACACAGTTGTTTAAGCTAATCATGCAATCCCTTGTAGAATACAGAAATCATTTTGAGCATATGTCACACATGAAGTGTGATTCATTACAAAAGTTATGTATCTAAGAGGTAATTTTTCATGGTGTGTTTAATGTTAACCTCTTAGGGATCAGTATCCCGTCCGTGAGATATTCCCCCCCCAAAAAAGTGGACTGGAATCAAGTCAAAGTTTTAGGTTATACAGTGGGGTGATCAAGTATTTGATACCCCTCAGATTTTGCAGGTTTTCCTACTTAAGAGGTCTGTAATTTCCATCATAGGTGCACTTCAACTGTGAGAGACGGAATCTAAAACAAAAATCCAGAATATCACATTGTATGATTTCAAATAATTAATTTGCATTTTACAACTGCAGTTTTTTGTTTATATACATGTCTCATATCTTCAGAAAGCTTATAAACTCAGGAACTTAGCAAATGTCTCAGTTTTACAATAGCTATATTTACCATAACATTAAACGTCATAATGTGAGCTTATTTCCCTTGTAAACAAAGCTGCTAGCTTGCTAGCAGCTACTTAGCAATAGCAAAACAAACTGAGCTAATAACACAAATAAAACAAAAATAGTACTTAAAGTAAAATCTTGTCCCAACAGTCCCAGTAATGACATAAAGCATAGTTTTCCCAGGTAAAATCCATCTTAAGTGAAAATTACCATTTCATGACCCGACCGTTACCGAATGTATCTGGATAAAACGAAGCCCTTTGTGTATATGAACCGCAAGCCCGCACTTTTAAACAAAAGATTGATGTGAAACATGTCAAACACCTCTCCGATTACGTCAAATTCATCATCCTTATGAAACAGATGTTTTAAATGTCAAGGTCAAGGTCATTTTATTTATAAAGCGCATTTACAACAGCCACTAGGCTGACCAAAGTGCTTTACAGAAAAGTAAAAAATCTAAAAAGAAAGTAATAAAAAATACCTATAAAACATAAACACAACACACAAATAAGTATGTAGAATCAGCCAGAGATGTAGGTTAGTATGCTGAGGAGAACAGGTGGGTTTTTAATAAAGACTTAAAAACAGACAAGGTAGGGGCCGTTCTAATCTGTAGGGGCATGGAGTTCCAGAGACGCGGACCTGTCACCGAAAAAGCACGCTCACCTCTACGCTTGAGTCTAACCCTGGGGACTGCCAGCAAAGCTTGATCAAGAGATCTTAGGCTTCGGGATGGGGTGTAGGGATGGACAAGTTCAGAGAGATAGACCGGGGCTAGGTTATGTAGAGATTTAAAAACAAGGAGTAAAATTTTAAAATCTATTCTCTGACGAATTGGCAGCCACTGCAACGATTTGAGAATCGGAGTGATATGGTCATACTTCCGATATTTGTGGATGAGTCTGGCCGCAGCGTTTTGGACTATCTGAAGACGGGCGATTTGGTGACTTGATATACCGCAATATAGAGAATTGCAGTAGTCTAGTGTACATGTAATAAAAGCATGATGTTTTAGGAGTAAGAAAGCCTCTAATTTTAGAAAGTAAACGAAGTTGGTAGAAACTAGCGCTGATTACAGAAGAAATGTGTTTATCAAATTTTAGAGATTGGTCTACAAGTATGCCCAGGTTCCGCACTCTTGTGGATTTAAAAGCTGATAAGCTCTCTATGAATAAATGTGCAAGATCATCCATTTTAACCGAAGACTGCCAGAGAAACTTTACTAAAGAGATTAGTTGTTCTGTCTCACGACCCGGATGTTAGCGCCATCATGGTGCGTTTTTTGTTAAAATATACTTTTACAAAACTTTTTAGCTCATTGGCTATAGACATATGTTTTCATCCTCTGGGGGACATTATTAGAAGTGTTTCCAGGACCCTATCTCAATATATGTTTTTGTAGTTGTCCTTTAAAGAGGATGTAGGAAAATAAAAACAGAAAATAAATATGCATTTTCTTTATTTCATCTTGTGTCATATTCACTGTGTACATTTATTGGAAATAAATTTTATACATCCAAAAAATGATTATAAAAATATCAACCATATGTTTCTCCTTGCTTCAGGTCCAGTGTAACAAATGCTGTCTGTTAATGAAATGGACATCGACCCTGGTCCTAAAATGTATAACTATTAATTTTAATGCTGCAATGCAGAGCTTCTGTCTCCCCCTTCTGGCAGTGAGAGTTATTACACATACACTTGCAATGTGAGTTTATGACATATGCCTATGCATAGATCGGTTTATTATTTTAGACTGTAATCCTTCATCTGAACGCCAAGTTTTTCTTTTTCATCTGGAGCATCAGAAATGTTTCTTACACATTGCTTGTGTTTTCTGCAGCATACTCTTGAGTTGCTGTAACATTAGCCTACTCCTTTTTTCACAAACGTTGCTCCTCTTTTCCGCTCTGTTAAACCAATCATTGCTGGGTGATGTAAAATACATAACTACTGGTGTCCTAGCGTGGGAATGTTGCCACAAACACCAAATTTAAGAACGGTTTATATACAGAGAGATTGACCTGGCGGCAATAAGCATTGTGTGAATTGGTTTTTCAAGGGCTGGAATGTAACAGACGTTCATTTACTGTACATGAAAGAATCTTGCACTGCAGCTTTAAGGATTTTAATGTGAAGGTAAACTCTGATGCATTTAGTGAGAGTTGAGACCTCCACTGTTCAGTTGGCCATTGTAGACTGAGCTAACATGTGTTTTGTCTGCTGTGACCTCAGCCACCAGAAGTGCAAGGCGTGCTACAAGCAGCTGAAGAACCTCAACAAGGTGGTGAAAAACAAGGCTGACCAGGTAGGACGCCACGGCAGCGCCTTCAAAGAGCTGCAACTACTCATGGCCCCACTGGACTACTGACTGCCCACTGTGCAATGATGAAGTACACATCCAAGTTGGTGTCCCAAAGACACAAAATGACTGCGCACTTTACCACGGGAACTGGAGCTTGATCGATTAACCAAGTCATTATAAAAAAGTGACTGGGTGGGGCTGGACAGAAGCATTAGACCCAAAGACAGAAGGCAAGGTCCTGTGTGCATACATCCAGATTCAGCACCACTATGGAAGAATTCCCTGTTGGACCTTACTGCTGTGCTCAGGACCTGCGATGTAATCCTAATATTTAAACACTAAGCACTAATATTTAATGTATGGCACTATTCTGTGTTTCAAGTTACAGATTTAGAGCCTCCACATTTTTTAACCACTAGTTGAGCACAGAAACATTAAAAAACATAACAATGATATTGTAAATTGTTTATGCATGATGTGATTGGGCAAGCCTTGAATCCGATTGGGTGTTCGGGGCATTGGGATTTTTAAAGGCACTCTTTCCAGCAAGCATTGCATTTCGGCTCAATCAGGTACTGCCTGAAAAACTGAAATGCCTTAAATCTTTTTGGATGTTTATAGTTTGTGTTTAGGGAATTGAAGCACTGGGATTGGTGTGATTTATATTTTTATTATTCTGTGTTTTTGGTGTGACAGTAAAAAAATATTTTGCATCTCTAAGTTTATATTGTGTAAAACAAATGTAAAAAATCTCAATACATTCCTATTTTATTTGATTCCAGGTTGTCATTTCAGAATGAGGAATTGTCCAAGGTGGGTGGATACTTATACAAGGCACTGCATATTGGAACAATAACTCATATTGATAAGTAGATACTTATACAAGGCACTGCATATTGGAACAATAACTCATATTGATAAGTAGATACTTATACAAGGCACTGCATATTGGAACAATAACTCATATTGATAAGTAGATACTTATACAAGGCACTGCATATTGGAACAATAACTCATATTGATAAGTAGATACTTATACAAGGCACTGCATATTG